>PVIU01000922.1:0-252531 GCA_004026605.1 Ondatra zibethicus | reverse complement strand
GCTAGAAAACATTATTTTGAGTGAGGTAACCCAGACACAGAAAGACAATTATCACATGTACTCACTCATAGGTGGTTTTTAAACATAAAGCAAAGAAAGCCAGCCTACAAACCACAATCCCAGAGAACTTAGACAACAATGCGGACACTAAGAGAGACTTACATAGATCTAATCTACATGGGAAGTAGAAAGTAGAAAAAGACAAGATTCCTGAGTAAACTGGGAGCATGGGGATCTTGGGGGAGGTCTGAAGGGGGAAGGAGAGGCAGGGAGGGGAACAGAGAAAAATGTAGAGCTCAATAAAAACCAATCAAAAAATAAAATAAAAAGATTATAAAATATATCTTTAAAAACTTATTAACGGGTTGGAGAGATGGCTCAGTGGTTAAGAACATTGCCTGCTCTTCCAAAGGTCCTGAGTTCAATTCCCAGCAACCACATGGTGGCTCACAACCATCTGTAATGAGGTCTGGTCTGCAGGCATACACGCAGACAGAATATTGTATACATAATAAATAAATAAATATTGAAAAAAAATTATTAACCACTACGTTACAGTACCTTCATTGTTGCATTGTTCCTAAATTACTACTATGAGCTCTCATCAAACTCTCAAATGTGGAACCTGAGTCCTTAGTTACTTTCTATTGTTTGAGACAGGATCTGAACACAGGCTGGCCTGAACATGTCACCCTCCTTCGCTGACTTCTTCTGAGTGCTGAGATGACAGTCAAACACCACACTACTCCTGGTGTTTTAAGAACCTAAGTTTAATTCTGGAGGCAGAGCTAGGTGGATCTCTGAGAGCTTGAGGCCAGCTTGGTCTACAGAGTGAGACCCTGTTTCAAACAACGCGAACAAAACAAAGCTAAAACAAACAACAACAAAACTCTCTAACCGTACGTTATTTGGTAAGCTATAAGCACCAACTACATTACCTGTGTAAAACCTACAGACTTACTTGGTCAGTGAGGAAGACCTACCCTACATTCCTTCTTGCACAAAATATTTCAGGTAGTAGAAGGTAAAAGGTGGCTTAATATCTGAATATATATGTTCTTTTTATTTAACCTACTTTCTATTTACCTAAGATTATAAAATATAATTTTCCCAAGTACAATTCACTTAAAAAGACAATATAAAATGACATTTTTAACAGCACCAAATTCTATTTGCTTTACAGTTTAAAAAGCCTTTTTACTAACCATAAAATTATTTCCAATTACCTTTTTCTCCTTTGAACTTGATGGCATCATAGTACACCTGCAGCAATTCATCAAAATCAGTTTTTTCTCCTCTTTGGGGTTCTGCAATGACCGTCTTCACTGACTCCAAACTATGCCATAAGCCAGTGGAAACCCAACGTTCTCTTAATTTCTCTAATAGCTAAAAGGAGATGGAGAAAATGATTCTGCAGTCTAGCTGAACAAAGACTTTTATTTGTAAATTACAAATAGTAGAATAAAAAAATCAAATTTTGACCTGTATCATAATAAGCACACATTCTAACAATGTAGTGTTAGATTTAAAATAAGAGACTGTGAAAAGTCCTACCTTAAAACAATCCTAAAAACATGGATGAGAGCAGAATACAATAAAATGTATGCATCAAAGCAAGATGAACACTTGGAAATACATCAACAGCTTGAATATATGTCATTTTAAAAATCTAAACATAGAGTCGGGCGGTGGTGGCGCATGCCTTTAATCCCAGCACTTGGGAGACAGAGGTAGGTGGATTTCTGTGAGTTCGAGACCAGCCTGGCCTACAAAAATTATGCTTAAAAAATTAAAAAAACTATCAAATTTTACATGATTTCACTCAGGTGCCATGGCATACATGCAGAAGTCACAGGAGTTGGTCCTCTCCTTACACCATGTGTGTTCCAAGGATTTAATTCAGGTGGTCAAGCTTGGCGGCAAGCACTTTTATTTGCTGAGCCATTTCGCTAGCCACTATATCCCCATTTTAAAATACTGGGGCTGGAGAGATAGCACAGTGGTTAAGAGCACTGGCTGCTCTTCTTAGAAGAGCTAGGTTCAATTCCCAGGACCCACAAGGCAACTCATAGACATCTGCAACTCCAATTCCAAGGGATATGACTCCCTTTTCTGGTCTAAGGACACTAGGCATGCAGGTAGTGTGTGCACATTTGTGCGCGCGTGTGTGCACACATGCACCTGCACTCGCGCTCACACAGGCAAAATATCCACATACTTAAAAATAACTCTCAAAAAAGAAAAGAAGTATTTCCAATAAGGAAACTTACTTCTTTTTCTTTCTTCTTTTTTTTTTTTTTTTAAATTTATTTTATGTGCATTGGTTTGAGGTGTGAGATCCCCTGGAACTGGAGTTACAGACAGTGGCGAGCTGCCACGTGGACAGTGGGAATTGAACTTGGTTCTTCTAAAAAGAGCAGCTAGTACTACTAAGTTGCTGAGCCATCTCTCTAGCCCCAAAACCTACCTTCTTATTATCACTGAGCATTTAAGCCACTAGCAAATCCTGCCAGAATTAGCTTCCAATGATACCTAGACTTTAAACATTTCTCATTAGCTTTGCTGCTACCATGTTCCTAACTCACTAATCACCTGCCACCCTGCTTCACTCGATTTTGTTAAACTGTTGTCTTGTTCTTCTTACGTTTTCTGAAGTCCCCCCTTTTGCCCACATAGCATCCAGTACAGTCCGTTAAAAACTAAGGCTAGGGATGGGCATGTGGCTCAGTTGGCAGGATGCTTGTCTTGCATGCACAAAGCCATGGGCTCTATCTCCAGCAAAACATAAATCAAAAACAGTGGTGTACACCTGTAATACTCAGGAGGAGCGACACAGAAAGATCTGAAGCTCATCCTTAGCTACACAACAGTTCATAGCCAGCCTAGGATATACGAGACTGCTTCAAACAACACTGAAGCTTAAGTCAACGCTTCCAAAGGCTTCCTATTGCACTTAGAATCTAACCCAAAGCCTTATTGCACTGTGGTCTTCCCTGGCCCCTTCTCCGACCTCCAGTCCTCTATTCATTTCACACACTGCTACAGGCACACCAGCCTTTCCTACTACAAGGTTGTCCACCTGAACATTCCCCCAGCTATCAAAACTGTTCTCTTCCTTCCCTCCCTCCTTGACTTTTATTCAACATCACTTTCTCAAACTTTCCTAAATCATCCTGTCAGAATTATAAACCATCTCTTATATCCCCAGAATTCTTTTTCCCTTCTCAAACTGTATCAGACCCCTTGAGCTGCTATAACAAAATGCCACAGACACTAAGTGACTGAACAACAGAAATGGATTTTTCACAGTCCTAGAGAGGGAAATACAAAATCAAGATAGTGGCAAACTTGATTTCTAGAAAGGAAGGGTTCTCTTCCTGTAATGTAGAGGGCCTCCTTTACTCCAGGTCCTCATGTGGCTGTTTGCCTGTGCCTATGCAGAGAAGTGCAATGGGCTTTCTAGTGCCTTCTGGTGCAAAGACACTAATACTATGAGACCAGGTCCCATCCTCAAGGTCTTCATATAACCTTAAGTACATCCTTAGAGGTTTGTCCCATTTTCAAATGTAACCAGACTGGGGGTTATAGCTGCTACGTAGGCTTGTTAGTACACACACATCAAGTCATAACATATCTAACATGTCCATATCTTTTTATACCCAGTTTAATTTCAATTTCTCATCCCTGGAAATGTAAGGAAGGCAATTAACTTCTTTTTTATGTTTAGTTCTCTGGTGATTGTCTAATACTAGAATACATCACATGCAAAAAATGCTCAATAAATATGTTAGATGAACTTAATAATAAACAAAGTTCAAGCCAATGGCCAATCAAGGAAGATAAAGAAAGGCAAAAACAAAAACAAAACAAACAAAAATCCCACTACAAAACCTGGGGCCAAATCTTCTACAAAAGATTATTCAAGTGATTAGTAAGATGACAAGAGACAGTGGGGAGAAGTGATACATTAGAGAACAGGAACGCAGGCTGGGGGTTTGCTGGTGAGGTCCATTAGCCTTTCCCCTAACTTCTCTTTACTCATCCCCTTTTTCCTAGCTTCTTCTCCCCCAGCCCCAGGTTCTCTTCCTCCTTTTCGATTTTGCTAAACAAATACTTGTCTACAGATTTTCTGCTCTCACTGCAGGTGACCCTCAAAGGGCATCTGTACACAGCTTAATTGTTTCCCTCTTGTGCGGAGTGACTAGATGCACGACTCAGGTTCTACATCTCTTAAATATCACAGCTAGGTACCTAGCAACCAACAGCTTAAAGGAAAGAACTTGGACACAGACCTGCCTCTGCTTTTCAGGCTTACTACAGGAGAAAAAACATAAGGTATTTCTAAGTTATTTTTATAGCTCATAAAAAGTAAATACTAGTCATATTTGGAGACTAGCTGACACACAGTGATAGAGATGATTTAGTTTACCAATTGCCATTCACATTACTTGGATTCATTAGCCTTAGAGGCAAGTTTTTGAAAAAGTCACATCTCACAAATTAAAAGAATACTTTGGAATGCCTGTGTCTTATCTGGATATTGTCATTTCACTTTTTCAAGCTTCTTAAAACCAGTATGTCACCAGGGAGGCAATAAGTCAGAATCATGCATTTGTCCGATGTTCGTAGCTTTTACAGACCAGATGTTCAGTACATTAATAACGCACTAACCCAGAGTCTCTTTTTGAAACTTTAGAAAGTGAAAATTGCATTAAGACCTCTCTGCCCTCATTACTGGTATTGTTACAATCCTAGCCCTTTGGAAAATGGTTTTTGGCATGTGTTTCTCTTCATAATATTGCCATTTACTCACTTTAATAGCCAGTACTCAAGTCCTAATGTATTTAATAGTCCTGCCTAAATAGACTATCTCCTATAATCCTATTCACATAATTTGCTTCGTAGGTAAAATGTAATCATATTTTTCCATCTGAAGATGATTCTTTTCTATTCATTTCATGAGGTATTAATATTTGAGAAATATATACTTTCATTCAGGTGATATATATCTATGAGTGGTAGGTTAGAAATATTTTTAAATACTAATAAAAATGAAAAATTAGTAGTTTTTCTAAATAACATGTTTAGTTAACGTAAGATGAGCATAGCCTTAGTTTTCAGTATTCAAATATAAACTATAAAAAGACCTAAAACAGTAATTTTTACTTAAGTGTTTACATTTGACTTAGTACTCTGACTTCAACATTTCAGGGTTAAATCTCCATGAATACTCATGCAGTCAGTAGTACACTTGGAGAAAGAATCTGGGTAGATACTACCCTGAAATTTAAATACAAGGTTTACTGCAATTTTTGGCAATCTGAACAGAAACAAAAGGTCCTGAAATTCTCTGAAAAAGAGTATTCTTCTTACTAATGGGTTAAAAGCCCAAGGAGTCTGAAGATGCCAGAGATGCGCTACTGAGAACAACCAATTTTATACTCACAGACACACGGGAGAGCACAACAGTTAAAATGTGAACTTGAAAAACCAAACAGAGCTTAAGAAGTAACAAGGGACAATCTATTTAACTGAAATTTCTTGAACAGAAACTAGGAACTTAGAGCTATTTATGCATGGAAGAAATTTCTAACTTTGAAAAATGGATTCTGAATTTTTGTTGACTTACCAACATTGATAAACAGGAGATTCATTAATGCATGAATTGAGCTTATAATTAAAAATGTATATATTTGACCATTTTTGCTATTTTAAGAAGTGATGGCTTAGCAAACGTTGGATGAAGTCTAGATGTATAAATTAATCCACACAAAAATCAACTGTGTGTTTGATTCTGTAAGGAGATTAAGTACAGTCCCCTGCCAAATCAATGGCATTTCTATACTCCTGTAAAAAGACAAGAACTAATGTTAAGGAGAATGTGATGTCACAGCTACATTGTGAGAAACAACACAGACTACAGGCTGAGAAAAACAAACACACAAGAAGCAAATACTGCAATGTTTCCTAAATTACCACTGTCAGATGCTGTTAGGCTGAATCTGCTGCAAACCTGAACTATACAATCTGTAGGGACAGGCTGGAGAGATGGCTCAGAGGTTAAGAGCACTGGCTGCTCTTCTAGAGGTCCTGAGTTCAATTCCCAGCAACCACATGGTGGCTCACAACCATCTGTAATGAGATCTGGGGCCTCTTCTGGTGTGCAGACAGAACGCTATATACATAATAAAGAAATCTTTAAAAAAAACAATCTGTAGGGACAATACTTGGAAACAGCTTCATTTTACAATGTAGAAGATTGTAACAAAAATAGTGAAAACGTGACAGAAAACAGGTGAGGAAGCATCACACCAATAAACAGGATCACAGACCACAAAATGCATCAGCAAGAAAAAAAAAAACAAAGTTTCTACAAAATAACCAGAACAAATCAGAAAATGACAGCAGTTGGTCCTAATCTACTGTGATGGTAGAACATACATGTTACCCAAAGGCTTAGGGGCTGAAGGCCTGGTAGGCAGCATGTAAGGCGGCATGGCTTATCCAGAAGAAGTAGGCCACTCCTTTACAACCTTGAAGAGCATGCTGGGTCCTTGAGACCTTATTTTCCTTGTGCTTGGTTTCTAGATGCCATGAGGTGAGTTTTCTACCAAGTGCTTCTACCATGAGGCCTTGCCGCAGGCCTAAGAGCAATCTGGCAAAGTGGCCAGAGACTAAAGCCTCTGAAAGCATGAGCTTTCCCTCTGTAAAATACTTTCTTTCAGGTAGTTCATCACAATGATAGAAAGCTAACACAAGTACCAATAATTACCATGAATACAATGAATCTAACTATATAGTAAAAAGTCATAGAGAATGAATACATAAAATATATAACCTAGGGCTCAGTATAATGGTGCATGCCTTTAATCCAACATTCAGAAGGAAGAGACAGGCAGCTCTCTGTGGGTTCAAAGTCCTGTTGTTTTTTTGTTGTTGTTGTTTTTTTTTTTTTTGGTTTGTTTGTTTTAAAGAAGCTAAAAGGAAAAAACCCTAACTATATGCTCCATAGGCATGCAAAAAGATCCCCTCCTTCCAAGGCTCAGGGATCACTGCAGAAGAATGCAAGCACCAGATACAGTGGATGAATACAGGGAAACAGTATCCTCTAGACACACAGGGCAGCTATACATATGAATGCATGGGTGACTGTGACAGCATGCACAAACCACACCAAATCCCAGGAGAGAGAGGGGATGTGATGTGGATGGCCTTCTGTACACTGCGAATACGCGTTGCTTTCATTGGTTGATGAATAAAACAGCTTTGGCCTACAGCAGGGCAGAATATAGCTAGGTGGGAAATCCAAGCAGAGATGCAGGTGGAAGAGAGATGCCAGGGGGGTGCCAGAGCAACAAGATGTACTAGAGAACAGGAAACACCATGAAGCCATGTGGCGATACACAGATGATTAGGAATGGGTTAATTTAAATGTAAGAGCTAGTCAGTGATAGGCTTGAGCCATTGACTGAGCAATAATTAATATTAAGCCTCTGAATGATTATTTTATAAGTGGCTGTGGGGACCAGCAGGCAGGAGAAAAGCAGGTCCAGTGGAACCAGGTGAGACAAAGAAAAGCATCAGGCTACAGGGATATGGACATAAACTCCCACCCCTAGTTGAGGAACTACTGGCAACTGACAGAAGGAGAATCAGTTTTCTCTGAGCATTGTTGCCTCTGGGTAAGTTGACCATGCCCCAAGGGCTGATCACATACCTAAAAACATATGGGTAGAAAAATAAGACTTCATGGGTTAAAAAAAAAAAAAAGACAGAAATTTAGGTGGGTAGGAAAGGAGGGATACCTGGGAGGAGTTGGGGGGGTCAAATATGATCAAAACACATTGTGTGAAATTATATATACATATTTTAAATTACTATAATTTACTAAACCAGCAGATCCCTAACTACATTCTAAACATTTGTCCTTATACCCACAGGTAGTATAGTTCTCATCTCTCATTAAGGAAGTGTCTCTGCAACATCAGACCATTACAGAAAACCACAACCAATCAAAAGGCAGAGCTGTGGAGCCCAGTATCAATGGATACATCTATAAGACAACTCCTGTATCTAAGGCTTAGGGAACATTACAGAAGAAGGGGCAGAAAAATGTAAGGAGCCAGAGGATCGAGGAGCTTGCTATGAGATTGTGTTTCCTAGGAAGCTACACCCATAAAGTCTCACCAACACGACTGCTTAAACATCAGCTAACGAGGATAACAACAGACATGCCAAAGTGGATGGTTGAAGACCACAAGGCCTCAATCCCACACAAAGGACTGCAAACAACTAACAAATGCCGAGAGTGGGAGAAATAGTCTTTCTCATAAAAGAGTGCACTAACTGGTTATCCAATACCAAATGGTCCTCTCTGAATTAATAATACACAGACTGAGCAGGCAATATTTAGGAATATACATGTACATGCAAGTAACAACAATTAGTGAAAAACGATGCCATGAATTTGAAAGAGCGTGTTTGCAGGGAGGGGTGTACAGGAAGGTTTGAAGGAAGGAAAGGGGAAAATGATGTAATCGTAATATAATATCAGAAATAAATTTTTAAAAATACTATAAAGAGATAGAGATTAACATTTATATGTGTGTGTGCACATGCACACACAAAATTGGACTTATAAAAATATAAAGTAAGACACCGGGAGATGGTGGCACATGCCATTAATCCTAGCACTCAAGAGGCAGGTGAATCTCTGAGATCGAGGCCAGCCTGGTCCAGGATACACAGGGCTACATAGAGAAACACTATCTCGAAAAACCAAACCAACCAACCAACCAATCAAACAAACAAACACAACACCCCAATCCAAACCAAACCAAAGCAATGCACATACATACAGGCAGGATAAAGGCTCAAGTGGTAGAGTGCCTGCCTTGCATTCACAGGCCCTGAGTTCCAGCACAGTACTGTAAGAAAGGGAGGAAAAGGAGGAGGAAGGGAGTAAAATAAGTTATTAAAGACTGCTTTTTAGGAGCATATATATTTTTTGATAAATATATCTGATATATATATATATAATTAAGTACAAGGTTAGCAGATGGAATTAATAAAGATCAGGGCATAATTGATTATGGAATACCCCTAGTTAGATTATATGTGAACTAAAACTTTTAATAAATTAAGAGTAAATGGTTCCTACAATAAAAATAAGCATAAATAAAACAGAAACTGGAAACTATGAAGAAAAACCAACAGAACAAGAATTGAGATGTTGAAATGATAAACAAAATAAAACTTTAGATTAATTTAGAGAGATGATTCAGGACCAGAAATAACACTGATGGCATTAGACTGAGAGTACAGAAGAGGGTAGTAGGAGATTATTGTCAACTGTTATATTCCTAGCTCAAGATACATTCAATATACCAACATGAAATTATGAAGACATGAAAAACCTGAAGATAGGCTTATAGCTAATAAGAAGACTTATTAGGTAACCAAAAATGTGCTATCAAAAGGAAAGCCTGGGATATTCACTGCCTTCATTCCAAATTGCATCAAATATTTAAAAGTAAACTAATGCTAATCCTTCAAAAAAAAATTACAGAGTACTTCTAAACTCTCAACAAAACCTTGATACCAATGCCAGACATAGGAGAGTATCACTAATAAACATAGGAGCAAAATTTCTGGACAAAATATTGCAAATCAAGTTCAAGATTACAGTCACCACAATCATAGAAGTACTTTGGGAAGTAGGGGTAGCTCAACATGCACACATTCGTAGATAGGATATATCATTTTAATAGACAGAAGGACAAATACCACCACATGACCTTCTCATTAGATGAGGAAAAAGACATCTGACAAAATTCAAGTTCTTGTCAAAATAGACATGGAAAGAATGTACCACAACACAGTAAAGCACATATATGGTAAAGCCAGAGCTAGTATTATACATGACAGAAAACTGAAAGCCTTTCTGGTACCATCTGGAGGAACATGAGGTTTCCATTCTTGCCACATTTATTCAGCACTGTACTAAAAGTCCTTGTCCTGACATTTAGTCATTTAGTCAGGACAAAGACACAAAAGATATCCAGAGACATATGAAAGAAAGAATTGATGTTGTTTGTCTTTGCTAAGAACAGAAACTTATATATAGAAAACTCTAACAGCACTAACAAAACAAAAAACAAAAAGAAAGTTAAAAAATCAAAGTTTCAGGATACAAAATCAACATGCAGAAATCTGTAGTATGGGCTGAAAGGGACGTAGCGGCAGAGTCTGCCTGCCCAACATGTGCGAACTCCTGGGTTCTATTCTAACACAATGAAAAGAAAGACATCTGTGATGTTTCCATATGCTAACAATGACCTATAAAAATGGAAGGAAGGAAACAATAAAGAAACGTTTTAATGACTAGAGAGACAACTTATAGATTTGGAAGGAAAAAGCTGCATCCACTAAGGGCTTAATAATCAAAATATATTCCCAATACAACTAAATAAAAGCAGAAAGAGGGAAGAAGAGGAAAGGAAAGGAAACGAGAGGGGAAAATTTAAAATGAGGGGAATAAAAAGAATTTGAGAAAGAAAGGGAAAAAGAGGAGAAAAGAAATCAAGCAAATAATTGGAGGCCACCAAGAGAGACCCAGATGGGATACATAATCTTCAGAGAAGGAAATGGGGAGATGGGAGATGAGGGTCATGGAATCAAGGTGAGGGACCTAGGTCCCAGTTCCTGCTTCAGGGTCCTGGTTGACAGTCTGGGTCTCTAGCAGGCTCAGAACTCAGACTGGGGACTGAGTGGGCATACAACTAGGACTTATCTGTCAATAGGCGGGATGTCGTAAAAGTATCAGTGAGGTTCCCAGCAGCCTGGGTGAGAAGTGCCAGGAACAAAGGTTCAATCTTGGAAGCCCTGAGGCTACCCCTTAACCAAGCTATTTTAATTATTTACCAAAATGTGGTTTGTATTCACCAACTATTTTCCAGTGACATAAGTATGCCACTGTCTGTGGTTAGGTAGCAGAGAAGTTGAACAACTCCATACACCCTAACCTCTAATTGCACAACCACCTTACCACAGCCCTAAAGTCTTAACACCATAAAGAGTTCTTCTACTTAACAGAGAAGCAGTGTTCTACCTACAGAAATGTCAAACATCTAAATAATAATAATAAAACTTGGGTGTAGCAATTTAGTTTGTCTTTTAGATTAGCTTAAAAATGGCAAACATCAAACTAGTAGCATTGTAAATTTCTCAACATAAAAACTTAATGCTAATAGTCCGGCGGTGGTGGCCTTTAATTCCAGTCACTCGGGAGGTGGAGGCAGAGGCAGGTGGATCTCTGTGAGTACAAAGCCAGCCTGGTATACAGAGCTAGTTCCAGGACAGCCTCCAAAGTTACGGACAAACCTGTCTCTCTTTCTTTTTTTTTCCACTCAAGCATTCTGTTGAATTTAAAAAAAAAAAAAAAAAAGATTTATTTATTTCGTTTATAGTGTTCTGTCTGCATGTGAGCCTGCAGGCCAGAAGAGGGCACCAGATTTCATTACAGATGGTTGTGAGCCACCATGTGATTGCTGGGAATTAGACTCAGGACCTCTGGAAGAACAATCAGTGCTCTTAACCTCTGAGCCATCTCTCCAGCCCCCCAAACCTGTCTCAAAAAACCAAATAAAAATGTAATGCTAAACAATAATACATATAAAAACTCTTAATAGGGACTGAACAGAAAAACTTCATTTTATTCTTTACATAACATTCAGTGGTGAATGAGAAGATGTTCCTCAAGGAAAATGGGTCACACAACTTAGTTATAAAATATAAAGGAACATCAAAGTCTGCAACAGAGAGAAAAAGATGCAAGCTTCTTCTGGCACCAGACAATGTCCTTTCAAAGTTATTCAATGAATCTTGTCATCTATAAAGAGAGCTCTAAGTCTTCAACCCATTCAGCCCACAAGCATGATCACTCAGTGACTTCTAAGGCAGGGCGCTACCGAGTTAAACAACAGAGTCAAAATCGAATTGATCTTGGGGGAAGTATGGCATTCTTCACAAAACTTGTGATTTCTAGTAATTTCAGCAGGCTCTAAAAGTAACATGGGAGAGGCTCAGAATAATGCTCAGACCTTAACCCTTACACAAGTAATCAAGTTTAAATTACAGGAATAAGGATTTGCCATTGAAAGGCCTGCTTCTAAAGCTTTAGGGGTCTTTCTGTGTTTCTTTTACGAAAGCCTGCAATCTCCTTTCCAGTAGTCTCCTTTTCACACAGGCTAAGCTAAACTGTAACGATAAGAAACTTTCTCTGGGCTGGAGACATGGCTGTGCAGGTGAAGACACTTGTCGCACGGGTCTGGTGAGCTGAGTCTGATCTCCAGGACTAATAAAAGGGTAGAAGGAGAGAAAAGATTCCACAGAGTTAACCCTTGACCGCCACTTGTATACTGTGGCACATGTACTCATGCATACATTTCATGCACATGTGTATGCACATAAACAAGCAAATAATAAGTAATTTATAAAATTTAAAGCATTCTCCATGACTTTGTTGATACTGTCTCCTTAGTCTAGAAAGCTATCCAATCTACTCCCCAAGATGCCTGCAACATGCTTAGATTCATAAAGTATAATGTTGGGTAAGTCTGTGAGAGTATTTGCAGAGTCATAACTGAAGTAGAAGACCCACCCTGAATATGGGTCATACCACCTGGGTGCCCAGATGGATAGCAAGAAGGAGGAAGCCAGCCATGACAATGCTAACACTTCCTCTTTGCTCCCTGTAAATAGCTTCCCTCTGTTGTGACCTATTCTGTTTCTATACTCCAAAACAATGCAGATGGCAACTATAGACTGACTGAATCATCTGAAACCATGTGCACAAATAAATCCTCCATCCTCTTAAATAATTTCCCTTAGGTATAGGTCATGATGATGAAAAACTAACATGTCCATACATCCACAAGAAGAAACCCTCTGACTCTTCCTTACTATGCCAGGTGCCGCACAGATATAGGGATCAACTATATACCACAACAAACAAGACTGGGTCTCTCTGTGTAGCCCTGGCTATCCTGGTGCTTACTCTGTAGACCAGGCTGGCCTCAAGGTCAGAGATCCACCTGCCTCTGTCTTCTGAGTGCTGGGACTATAGGCATGTGCCACTAAGCCCTGCAATACATGCTTGAATCTTTAACAGGGCTTAGCAAACTCTTTTGTACAAAACATGTAACCGATAATTATTTCCTCAAACAATTAAAATCAGATTTTCAGAAAGTATTATAAATGTAGTATAAACATAGTTCTCAATATAGTTTAGTATCTTAAAGAAATCTAATTAAAATATTAAAAGTTCTTTCTTAGAAAAGAATAAACATTAGCATATAGAATTAAGATATACTGCTCAGAGAATTTTATGGCTTATGGTTATAAAATGTTTATGATTTCAAATGCTGTAAGAAAGACTTGGGGCTGGTGCTGTGGGACAATGATCTTGTACCCTGTCACCTGTATTGTTTTTAATAAAACACTGATTGGCCAGTAGCCAGGCAGGAAGTATAGGCGGGGTGACCAGGCAGGAAGTAGAGAACAGGAGAATTCTGGGAAGAGGGAAGGTTCAGTCTGCAGCCATCACACACAGAGGAAGCCAGGCACAGAGGAAGTTAAGATGTGAATGCCTCACTGATAAAAAGTACCAAGCCATGTGGCTAACACAGACAAGAATTATGGGCTAATATAAGATATAAGAGTTGATAAGAAGCCTGAGCCAACAAGTTTATGATTAATGTAGACCTCTGTGTGTTTTGTTGGGGCTGAACAGCTGCAGGACAGGGCGTGACAGAAACCTCTGTCAACAGGTTGGCCTGACAGCAGAGGCCTGAAATCTCAGCACTGTGGTTAGAGCAGGTGGATCAAGAAACAGGCCTGCAGGAGCTGCATGGGGAGTCTGAAGTACCCTGGACCACAAATCAAGATTCTGTCAAACAAATCAAAACCAAGAGAGACTTGGAATAAAGATGAGTTAGTATCTGCCCATTCGCATGTTACTTTCGGTGAGCACTTCTGGAGTTCTCTGCCCCACTCCCCTTTGTCTTCTAACCATACCCTTAAGTACCATTTCATTCTTATCACTCTCACCAGTATGGTAACAAATCTTTACCCCAACTCTTTTCTAAATTGAAAGATGAAGCCTTGTGATAGGAAGAAGTGTCATACAACAGCCCCTAAGATTCCTCCCGCCCCTCCAGCAGGCTACAGATAAATTTTGTCAAAGTCCTGAGGCCTCCTGGAAGCGACTCCCCAGTCAACCCTCCTCTAAGACTACAGCCTCAGTGGACTCCTGATAGAAGCAGAAAACAGCCATGTCGTCATGCTGGGGTTAAAGGTGTGCCCACCATGCCCGGCTGCTTTTTGATTCTTAATGTAGATTTGAGTTGCTCTGTAAAGTCTCCTGATCCAGGGTCTCAGATGTGCTGTAGACACCCAGTGAACCACTGACTCCCCTGTCCTAACAGATTCTTAGAGTCAGTCTTACGGCCGTTACACTGGAGGCCTGCTGCAGTGGTAGGTGGAGGGAAGAAAGGGTAGGAACGGAGCATCACCTGGCCTTTCCTTGTGTCATCTTTTAGTGGGACCATGTTCCTGCACTGTGACCTTCCAAGTGTTTCACAGTTCTTCACAGGTCTCATTAGGTGAGACAAGAGTCTGGAGGGAGCTGAATTTGAGGTAATTTTCCCTCCCATATGCTGCTGGATGAAGCTCTTAGGAAAGGCTTTCTTAGTAGTGGACTGCCCTTAATTATGGGAGATGCTTCCAGCCTATTTCAGAATGGTTACTTTCCCCTTTTATTGCCAGAAACGGAAGACTTTTCTTGGCTCAGCACTGTCAGAGCTGTGGCATTCCTGGAAGTCATAGCTTCAAAACTGTGAGAGCTTCCACAGACTACAGGCCCTCGGGTTTCCTGCTTTCAGAAGGTCTACATTCGGCCCCCACAATTCCTCAGCGTCCCCTTTCAGCTGATGGTTTAGTTTATTCTTCCTGCTAAGCGCACCTCAGTTGCAGTTCTCTGCATGTCCCTTTGGCTCATTTAAGAACGGCAATTTGCTCTGGTCTTAGCTCTCAACTGAACACCACAAAAATTATTCATTTTTAATGTGGTTTGTTTTTATCTTAAGGCAGGTGGTGATGAGTTCCAAGCTCTTTATATTATTGGAGTTGGATTTGTAAATCCTAATTTTTATCTGTGAGGAAAAATGCGTTTTTTCAGCTGAGTTTCATAGTAGTAATACAGTGTACTTAGACCTGACTAGCACACTTCCTCAGGACACAGCGCAGTGACTAAACTTAGCAAACGTCCTGTCCTTCCAGTGGAGTTCGGCACTGAACATGCAACAAAGTCTGTACTAGAATTTCCTTCAGGGCAACATTAGGAACCAGGATTGAAATATAAAAGGGGGGAACTGTATCACTTTTTTGTTGTTTCATAGCAAACCACCACTAACTTAGTACTTTAAAACAATGTACCTTATCTGGGTCAGGAGTCCGGATTAAAAACAAACCAACTCTATGTTGTTTATAAAAGGTACACTTAACATTCAAAATACACTGAACTAGGCAAGTGCTCCACTATGCTAAAGCCACAAGCTGTAACAAACTGAAAGTAGAAAGTATTGTCCAGCCATTAAAAACACATCGATATTCTACCACAAAGAGCTCTGTAAGCGAGCTAAGTCAAGAATCCAGACACAAAGGCTACTTGCTACATAATTCCATTTATATGGAAACGCCAAAGAAGACAGCTTTGTAAAAGCAGAAAATAGGAGAGTGTCTACCGGGGACAGACGGGGAAGGAGAGAGTGAGGAATTTCCGTGATTAGACAGTGGTGACAGCTCACGATTTGTGAATGTATGAGTGACTACTGAGTTCTATGCTTTATTTTTCAGATTTATTTTACGTGTATGTTTTTCCTGAGTGTAGTCTATAAACCAGATAGGGTCTAATGTTCACTTAGGTCAGAAGCATTGGATCCTCTGGGACTGGAGTTACAGATGCTGTGAGCTACCATGTGGGTGCTGGGAGCTGAACAATAGGTGCTCTGAACCACTGAGACACATCTCCTCGCCTCAAAGTTTTATTTATTTATTTTCATGGTTAGGTGTTGGTGCCTGCATGAGTTTATGTGCAGAGACTGCAATCACACAGGTGCCTGCAGAGGTCAGAGAGCATCATATTCTCCTGCTAACGGTGCTGGGAACAGTCTTTTGAAAGAGCACTCTTAACCGCTAAGCTATCTCTCCAGCCCAGAGTGCTATACTTCAAGAGTGAATTATATGGTTGGGACTTATACTGCAAAAGGAACCTTTTATTTATTTATTTAGAGACTGGGTTTCTCTATGCAGCACAGGCTGTCCTGGAACTCACTCTGTAGACCAGGCTGGCCTCAAACTCAGAGATCCACCTGCCTCTGCCTCCTGAGTGCTGGGATTCAAGGCATGCGCTGCCACCACCCAGCTGTGAAAGAACTTTTTAAAAGATTTGATTAGTTACTCTATTCACCTGTGATCAAAATAGCTGTGAGGATACCTAAACTGTTAAAAAGAAGAATTATTCTGGCTTTTAATTTATAGTTTCAAAGGGTTCAATCCATGCCTGCTTGGCCTCCTGTGCTTGGGCAGAACATCACAGCAATAGAAATGTGTGGAATGAGGGCTGAGAGGAAACAAGAGACAGCAAGAGTGGAGCCTACCAGGCCCCACCTCCCAATGTTTCCAAAAGCTACAATTGCATCTCTAATGGAAGACCAAATGTTCAAGACATGTGCCTTTAGGGGAATTTCACTTTAGGATCATGACATTCCACTCCCTAGTCCTCAAAGATGCATGGCCATGGCATAACACAAAATGCAATTAGTTCATCCCCAAGGGACTGCAGAGGCTTAACAGTTTCAACATTGTTCAAAAATTTAAATTCAAAATTTCCCCTGAGAGTCAGGGCAAACTCTTAGCTACAAGTGCCGACACGAATGGTAAAAAACTAAGTTACATACTATCAACATACATAACACAGAGTTAAAATTCATACTGCAAATGGAAGGAATTTAGGCATAGAAAGGAAAGACGAGACTCAAACAGGACTGAAACCTAGCAAGGCAAACGTTAAATTCTGCAGTTCCATGTCCTACACCTGGGGCACAAAGTGTCATGATGTCAGCTCCAAAGGCTTTAGGCACTCCAGCCTGATGGCCTAGTGGTTTGCAGCCTAAATGGGATCCCACTTGAGCTGGTTAAAACCATGTGGCTGGCTATTTTGGCAAGTATTTTTATTCTTTGAGTCCCCTAACATCCTGGGGATTCCACTGCCACTTAGATTTCACACTCTGACCTACACATGCCTCCTCCTTAGAGACTGCCTAAGGGGTCCAACTCTATTCACTTTCCAGGACTTATTTCAAAAACAAGTGGGTGGAAGAGGCCAGATGTGGTGGCTCATGCCTATAGGCCTAGGATCTGGGAGGCAGAGGCAAGAGGACCACAAGTTCAAGACCAACTTGGGCAAGAACCTGTCTCAAAGGATGTAGTGGGGCTTAAGTGAGACAACTACTTGCCTAGCATACACTAGTGCCTGGGCTCAATTACTAGCATCAAAGAAAACAAAAGCAAAAACAGAAACAAAAACAAACAAAGCCAAGCATGGAAGCATTCATGACACTGAACCCTTGCATTTTGTACGCCTACAAATTGAATATCCAATCAGCAAATGAAGACATGATCTGCTGCAAGCTCAGCAGTAGTGTTCCTTTGCACCATGAGAGCAGCGGCCTCTGAGAAGCTGTGTGGTGAGCAGAGAGGACACTTTCTTAGGTAGTCCTTTCTTGAGCAGTGTGCTGTCTTCTCAAGACAAGGTTTTTCAGATGAGTTGAAATTTCTACTTCCTGGAACCTAGCTAATTCTCGGCTGGTTTACAGTGGGAAGCAATAGTCCTTCTTTCTGGCTGGGTGGTGGTGGTGCACGCCTCCAGCACTCAGGACGCAGAGGCAAGTTGATCTCTGGGAGTTCAATGCCAGCCTGGTCTATAAAGTGAAAGCCAGGGCTACACAGAGAAACCCTGTCTTGAAAAACCTCCCTGCCTCCCCCACCCAAAGAGAAAGAAAAAGAAAAGAAAAAAGATTTTAGGGGCTGGAAAGATGACGCAGTGGTTAAGAGCCCTGGCTGCTCTCCCAGAGGACCCAGGTTCAATTCCCAGCACCCACAAGGCAGCTCACAACTGTCTATAACTCCAGTTCCAGGAGACCTGACACCCTCACACCAATGCACATAAAGTTAAATAAATAATTTAAAAATATTTTTTTAAAAAAGGTCTTTCTATGAATTTAAATGTGCCCGTTTCTGGCCAAACTGAATATTTTCAAATCTTTCTACCATACTTTTTGTTAGCAATTCTCAATGTAAACCTCTCACTGTAAAGCCTCCAAGAATAAAAATGCCATAGCCTAAGAGCAATTCTGCCTTGAAATTTCTTCTACCAAATTAATTTCTCCATTACTGTCACAGTCAGAACAATTTGAAAGGCCTCTAGTCTAATTCCCAGCCCAGCTCCTATAGCCTTTCCCCATTTCTATTAGGCATTCCCGTCTTCTAAGCCCCCGCTGGAACTGTTCACTGAGCTACTTCCAAATGTCTCCTACAAAAACAACTTCAGAGGATAAAGACTTGTATGATCAGATTCAGTCAAAGCAATTACCTGGTTCTCTTATACCACTTTTCTACATTAGCTATTTTTATGAAGCTAGTGCTAGAATATTTGAGAGAATTTAAAAGGAGAGAATTTTGGTCATGATTTCACAAGCTGCCTGGTTTGACGTGCTTGGGCAGAGCCGCAGGGCAGCAGGAGGTGGGTCTTTCAAGGCAGAATGGGAAAAGCAAAGAGAAAGAAGCCCAAGGTAAGATAGTACCCAATGATATGGCCCCGTGTAACCACCTTTCTCCAGCTAAGCCCCACTTCCCAAAGTTCCCAGAAGCCCTGAAAATAGTTCACGAACTGGAAATGAGTGCTCAACACAGGGGCCTGCAAGGGACCCTTCTATTTAAACTGCAGCAAGAGAGTGAAGATATTAAAGAAAATTTAGAGGGAAAAGTAGTCAGTAGGCTTCTACATCTTCAAAAATTCAAGGTTTTGACAAAAAACTAATAGTGATCCAAAAGAGTAGCTAAGAGTACAGGAACTAGCTTAGGTTTATGAATTGAGGCTTTTTTTTTCTCCTGACAGAATATTACATGTTTAAAACACAAGCAACTGTTATGAAGATGACACATAATCTCAAAGTTTATTGAATTTCGCTTTATATGCCTAAAATGACTTAACTCTTAGCATGGCATTTAGCCCCCTACACAGAAAAAAAAAAAAAACATATTCTGTGCTCTTTTAGATCAACCGTACAACTACATGACATGAAAATATATTTAAAGCCGGGTAGTGGTGGTGCACGCCTTTAATCCCAGCACTCAGGAGGCAGAGGCAGACGCAGGTGGATCTCTGTGAGTTCAAGGCCAGCCTGGTCTACAAGAGCAAGTTCCAGGACAGGCTCCAAAGCTACAGGGAAACCCCGTCTTGAAAAAACCAAAAAAAGAAAAGAAAGAAAATATATTTAAAAGTAGAGTTTACAAGTGCAGTGAAATTTTAATCAATATTTATAAGCTTAGCTTTGATTTTTATTTATTTGGGAAATGTACTTATGTTTGTCAACTTGCCTAGGCCACAGGAAGCCCCAGCATCTCTGCATGCTTCTGAGATGCTGTCTCCCAGAAATTAGCATTTTAGTGTTAACCTTGGTAATGCAGAAGGCCTTCCTAAAATGTGGACACATGGCTTTCAACTACAGCACAAGCCATTTCCCTCTCTGTTTCATTTCTATGGAAAACTCTAATACTTTTACTGTAACCTTACAACGTGTGACTTTTTGGAATTTTTTCAGTGATTAGGAAATAAGGGGACAGTACATTAAAAAAAATATATTTATGGTAAAAGTAGCAGTGTTAATGTTAGTCAACCAACCTTGTAAAAAAATAAATAAAAATTGCTTAGAAATATATGGTTCTTGCTGGGCAGTGATGGTGCACACCTTTAGTTCCAGCACTTGGGAGGCAGAGACAAGTGGATCTCTCAGTTCAAGACCAGGCTGGTCTAGAGAGAAAGCTCCAGGACGCCCAAGGCTACATAGAGAACTTGTCTCAAAAAACAACCCCCCCAAAAACAGAATTTTATAAAAATACAGAATGCTTTTAACTATGGCTAAGATAAAAACTACTAGTGATCATATCATCAGCCTGTCTGTAGTAGGATGCAGCTAAGCATTGGTGCAGCCAATGGAATAACTCAGCCACTGCCTCCCATGGAAGGCTAATCGGATCACTCTCACAGCTACTGACCACGCCACTGCTTTCAATGCTATCAGACATGATTTAAAATTGAACCATGAGACAGAACACCAGAATAATACCTTATCAGCTATGGAATGATGTTTAGTATCAGTATGTTAATAACATTCTGAAAAGCTGTCATCAATAGATATTATAATCTCTAATTAAAAACTGAATTTTATTTTCTCTGGTCATTTAAAAATCTTTAACACCATGCCTTCAATTCTTTTTCATATTTTGCTTTATTAAGCCCCTGTTTGTCTCCTGTGTCTGTCATACCAGGTTCCATGACATAGGAGACTGTTGGGAGTATAAACTCCAAATCTGACCTACTTGAAAATGAGGCATGTCAACTTGTACAAACAAGTCTCAATATTCAGTATAGACTATAATATCTAAAAGCTATTTTTTGTTGCTTATTAATACTGAAACACCACCTATTTTAACAGATAGGTTGTATTAGTTTGCACACGTTTTTTTAAAACAAATTTAGGATTTACTTATTTCTGGTTATGTGCATGTGTGTCTGTGTGCCCAGAGCTATAAGTGGACGGGGCTGTAAGCTGCCGGGCATCAGTGCTGGGAGCCAGCTCCCACCCTCTGCAAAGCAATGCATGCTCTTACAGGAAAGGGAAAGCAATAAAGGTATTGCAGTATTGTTGGGTTAGCCAATTTTAGTAAGGCACATGACGGTGCCATGCAATAAGAAGATACATCAGGTTCCTAGGCAAGAAGATCTTAAATCCCTTCCAGATAAACAATGTAATGAAGCTTACAATGCAAATTTTTGTTATATTTTGGCTGACATTTTACCATTTAAAAAATTACTTTCTTAAAATATAATTTACAACTAGAAGATGCATTCATGTTAAGCTTAATATGTTTTGACAAAACGCACCTAAGAAATTCCCACCATTTATAATATATAACATTTAGGACCCCCAACTCCAGTTGTTTCCCCAGCTCTGGGTTGGACTGTTATCATAAGTTTCTACAGGGAAGCCTGAATCCCCACTACCTCAGAATGTGATTGTGTCTTCAGACACTCAGTAACTTACACTGAGCTCTACAGGGAGGCTCCTACTCAATTTAACTAATATTCTCATAGAAAGAAGAAATTTGAAAATTTAGAAATACTAGGTATACTAAAGCACAAAATAAGCTCTTTGTAAGAACTCAGCAAAAAGGGGGCCACCACAAGTCTAGGACAGACATTTCTGAAGAAAATATAACCCCCAATATCTAATCTCGGTTGCAAGCCTCCCAAGAAGAAAGAAAATAAATTTCTCTCTTCTGCTTAAGTTAGCCCCACCTGTGGTATCTTGGAATACATGACTCTGTAGTCAGTTCCACTATTAGAAAAGGGTTCTACAAATTATGGATTATATCCCTGTGCCAACTATAGAGGGCTAAAAACTGGTGCCCTCTCCTGGCCTCCTTGGGCACCAGGGACACATGTGATGCACAGATGCAGACAAAGCATTCATAGACATAAAATAAATCTAAAAAACGTTACTAAAACATACACAAGATAAAACAAAAAGGAAATCACTGTGTGTCAGTACAAAGGGAGGAAGGAAGGAAGGAAGGAAGGAAGGAAGGAAGGAAGGAAGGAAGGAAGGAAGGCAGGCTCACCAATGATGGAGCAAATAGCGAGGGGAAAGACAGAACCAAGGAAACAGAAAAATGGCTGAAGTAACTGGGAATGGTGACACACACCTTTAATCCCAGCGTAAAGAAGCAGAGGCAGACAGATCTCTGGGAGTATGAGGTCAGCCTGGTCTACAGAGCTCAAGATAGCCAGGGCTATATAGTGAGACCCTTTCTTCCTCAAAAAACAAACAAACAAACAAAGGCAGAGCTCCTTTCTTAATTACTATTGCTCAATGCTTCATGAATAAACATAGTAAACTTTTCAATCAAAATATATAGACAGAATTGGTTTAAACCACCATGGTCTATCTATATGGTGATGACCAAAGATCCATGTTAGATCAAAAGACATAAAGATTGAAAGCCTTGGGATGCAGCTCAGTGAAATAATATTTGCCTAGCACACACAAAGCTCTGGGACTGCCCCAGTGTAATGAAGAAGGGAGAGATGGAGGAGAAAGTACTACAATTCCTTCTGTCCAGATGCGTGAAGCAAAACAATGGGCAACAAAGGATGCTTACATTCATTTTACTAACATGAAGAACAAGTTGCCTCTAAGAATAAAAATAACATATAAACAGTACTCTTATATAAATAACATTTTTATAGTAAAAAAAAAAGGTCTTATCTTTCCTAGTAAGACTATTAAGTTAAGCAGTAATAAAACAAAAAGGCAACAATTGGGGCTGGAGAGATGGCTCAGTGGTTAAGAGCACTGGCTGCTCTTCCAGAGGTCCTGCATTTGGCTCCTAGCAACCTCATGGTAGCTCACAACCATCTGTAATGAGATCTGGTGCCCTCTTCTGGCCTGCAGGCATACATGGAGGCAGAATGTCGTATACATAATAAATAAATAAATAAATAAAATAAATAAATAAATAAATAAATCTCTTTTTTAAAAAAGGCAACAATCAAACATAAAATAACATGATACTGGAAGAATCGTAATTACCTTGTTTCTCACTCTAGAAATTTATTGTGGTAACCCCACATCTCTTTTAGAGGCAAATAAATACCAACAAACAGTAAACAGTTCCTTACCTTGTAAGATGGCAAAAAGCACAAAATTCCTTGGCTCACAGTCTGGCATACAGATAACAAAAGCATTCCCACTTCATCCTGGAACTCAAATGTTTCGGTATGCTGGAAGGTAGCACAGAGATTCCGGCCCTTAGGGCCTGAGCCAACAGTACCAACCCAAACCTAGAAAGGAATATTTTAGTATTAGCGTTATGTCTAAATAAAGTAGGAAAATTAATATTTAGTTTGCAGTGATTTACAGGAAAAGATGACCAAACAAACTTAACAGAAATTTGTTTTGAAACTGGAAGCCTTTAATACCTTTAATTAATTGAATACAATTAGGTTGGTACCTATCCAAAATCATAACTCTTGAATACTATTGTAATCCTCACAGTAACTACAAAGATATGACCATCAGCAACTCCAGTTCCAGGGGATTCCACACCCTATTCCGTCCTCTGCAGGCACATGATATACTTACACATCCAGGCAAACACTCGCACACATAAACTTAAAAAAAAAAAGTATATGTATGGTTCATCTTGGTTATCTCTTGGCCGGATCTGGAACTAACTAAAACACAAGCGGCTGGGCACTCTTGTGAAGGACTTGCTTGGTCAGATTATTTGAAGTAGGAAGACCCATCCTTATTGTGAATGGCAATGTCTGGTGGAGCCCAGATAAAAAGACATGGTTTGTCTGTTGCCTTCACTCTTGCTGGCAAGTTCATCTATCCTGTTGCCATAGCATTCCTTCACTGATATTAGTCACATTCTCTGGGGTTCTAATGTAGACCTAAACAGCAGCTCTCCAGGACCCGCGAGGCCTCCAGCTCCAGACTGGGACTACTGAGACATCCAGTCATGGATGTGTGAACTGCCAGATTCGCAGCCTCTCGGTGTGAGACAACTATTGACAGACTACCTGGACCACATCTTTAAGTCAATCTGCACTCCCCCTTTAAAAATATTCATTTTTAGCAATTAATACAGATTGTAGTACCAGGAGTAGTTTTAGAGAAACAGGATTTCAGGATGAATTTCTCTAGTGGGCTTGGTGGTACCTGAAGCTGGCTAACCAACTCAATGAAGCCTACAGTTACCACAGGCTCGGCTGGTTGCACGGAAAGCACTGAGGTCCATGGTATGGACTATCTAAAGGCCTTACTGAGGTACACATGACTGAGACTCCTGACTTACCTCCTGTGAGGAACAAGGAATTTAATGACTCTATACATAAGACTTTTGACAATTTGTAAAAAAAAAAAAAAAAAGAAAGAAAACAATGCTGGCCGGTTGCTGCGAACATCTCTGGATAAAGTGACAAAGGAGAAGAATGAGCTTGGTGATAAAATAAAAGTAACTGGTTCCAGATGTGCATAAAAGTAACTGGTTCCAGATGTGCGTAAACAATTGAAAAGTTTCTAAGTGTGACTGGAGGAGAATCTTCTCTCTCTCAACCACAGAGCTTGTTGTCACAATCAAACCCAAGTCCTCATTATAGGATTGAAACACGTAACAAAAAAATGCATGGCCCGTCTGGAAGGCCGACGGCAGTTACAGTGAGAGAGCTGGCTGGAAAAGAGTAAATTCCTCTAACTTGGGCTAGAGGTATGTGGGAGGACGTACCAATGCTGAAGACACTGAACCCTCACATTCGGGTGGGCTTATTTTGCCTGAGGAAATAGTCTCTCCACTCCAACAGAGAATGCATCCCTATTCCTACCCTCTCCGTAGACAGTATGTTCTTCTCTCTCTCTCTATTGACATCTATACACACATATAAAGGAAGAAAGGAAGGAGAAGCTAATATAACTAAATGTTAACAATTGATGAATATAGTGAAAAGATAAAATAATACTATTATTTCAACTTTTCTTAAATTTGTAATTTTAAGAAGCATTTACTTTTACTATTTTTATTTCATATGTGTTTGTGTGCAGGTGCCAAGGAGGCCAGGGAATCAGATCCCCCTGGAGCTGGAGTTACAAGTACCTGTGAACCACCCAGGGTAGGTGCTGGGAACTAAACCTGGGTCCTCTGCAAGAGCAAGAAGTACTTTTAAGTGTTGATCTATCTCTCTAGCCTTGGAATTTATATTTTTTTCTAAAGAAAAAGTGAAGAAAATCAATAGACAGATAGCTATACAATGATGCTTCCTACAGCACAGGAAGAAATTTGATGCTTTTGATACATGCTGCCACAGATGAATGCTGAGGACATCAGCTACAGTACTGACAACTCTTCAAGCTGTTATGTTAAGTACAGAAAAAAATAAAAAGCCAATCACAGAAAGACAGGCACCTTAGGATTGCACTTACAAGAGTTATCCAGATAAAGCAGTAAAACCCACAGAAACAGAAAGGAGAACGTTAGGGACTGGTGAAGAAGGAGCAATGAAAAAGTTCTTGAGATTGGCTGTGCCAACAAATGGATATATGTCATGTTAAGCTGTGCACTTCAAAAATGGTAAATTGGTAATTTTTATTCCGCATGGATATTTTAAATCATAATTGAGATTGAAGGGTAATTTTCAAGCTGGTAGACAATATGGATACACTGTTCAGCTATGACATATGCATTATTATGATTCAGTGATATTCCAGGTTAAATGGACTTTGTACATTAGAGTGAAAACATAATTAATTATAGAATAGCAATCTTATGAAAAAATTACACTGAATTTGCTGACCTGCATTCACTTCTGCTTCTAAATGGGGCAGTAGGAAATGTGGAGTCTGTACTCCCACTTCACTACTGCTAAAAGCGATGCTTCTCAACGGGCTCACGCTGGCATTTTGGAAAGCAAATTCTTAGTTACAGACTAGAATTATCAGTCCCAACCACTAAATGTCAGTAGTTGTTTTCAGACAACTAAAAGTGCCCTCACAAGTAAACCTATAGGAGATGGAGTTTTACAAAGAATTAGATCCATGTTAGGTACATAAGTGATGTTAAGTAAGTAGCTAACTACTTTAAATTACTTCAGAAAAAGAAACAGAGCCAGAAGTGCTGACTCATACCTTCAGGTTCAGCATTTGAGAGGTAGTAGCAAGAAGATCAGGAATTCGTAGGCTGGTAAGCAGTTGACAAGATTACCTTTTATTCTAAAACCAAAATGTTAATTTTCTATCAGAGTTTGCTTATTAAAATTTATGGCGTCCTTTAATTTACTTATATGGAATTACACTCAGGTAGAAAGACTGAGAGCTTCAACAAAATAAAGCAAAGCAGCTCACCTGTGAGTTACTGACGACATGGTTAGCCTCTAGCTGGATGTTAAATGCAACACCAAGCTCAGATGAAAAGGATTTTAGAGGTGACAATGTTCCTGATGTTAGAACAATGGTGCGTACTTTGTTATTAATATCTGAAAAGGCCTACAATGAAACATGGAACAAATAAGATCATCTTTTGAAAAAAACCAAACAATCATTTAATTGTTGGTTCTGGTCAAGGTGAGTTTGCACTTAGGGCAGAGTGAGCTTACCACAGCTGGATTTAAGCACCAAAAGTTCAGCACATTAACTCCAATTTTCTGTCGTGAATGTTTCTTATTTTTTGGTAGAGCCAAGACCCCATTTTTATCAAAAACAGCAATCTGATTTGTCCAGGAGTAAGTTTGCTGAATAGCAATTTTATAATCATCTGCAAATCTAAATGCAAAGACAATGCTAACTGAATGACCCATTATAAAACAATGATCAAATTACATAACATCAAACCTGATACTCGCAAAACTCAACATCCTGCCACGCCTTCCTACACAAAGAAACCGCAGTCACCCTCACTAGTTAAACTCGGGAATTCTGATGTAAATTAAGTCATGAACTCACAGGATTCAACAAATTCTTATAAGAAATACTAAAATTATCTAATTAGCTCACCTCATTAGCCACTTTCCCATTTCATTTTAAACATGAGATAAACCATGGCAGAATCAGAACTCAACTTCATGCCTTCTAACTTAACTTACTACTTAATTGTTAGTTACTAAGTAAAAAACAGAAATTATGATTAAAGAAAGTCAAGGACAAGTTATGTTTTTTATTGTGTGAGAAAATAGGTAATTTTAGGGACAGTTTAAAAAGTGTTAGCAAGTAAAATGATAAAACCTAAGACCCTTTTTCATTTGATTTGTGTATGTGTGGGAACATGTCTGCACCAGGGTATGTGAATGCCAGGACACATCATACAGATGTCAGAGGACACCTTGCAAGAGCCAGTCAGTTCTACCGTGGGCTTGAGAGATCAAGCTTGGGGCATCAGTCTTAGTCTTGACAGCAAGCACCTTAACCTGCTGAGACACCTTACTAACCTGAATTATAAAATTTTCAAGTTAAAATCTGGGTCTACATCTTGAGCTTCTTTTCATGAGGTTACTGGATCAGAGTACATATGGTCCCATCCCAACATCACTAATATATATTTGTATCACTAATATAATATTTATGGATATAAAGGGCCTCTGCTGACTTGGGATAAACTGTCATTCTCAGCGATGTTCTCACGGCATTTCACCCCTAATTTCACCTCTGCAGAGATCTGATTTCTGAAGAGAATTTTATAAAAATGCTCAAATCCCCAAACTCTAAGGTACATTTAATAAGAGAGAGGTAAGTGAACCAGACTTTATACACAAATCAGTGGTTCACATACACAACCCCAGGGTTCAGGAGACTAAGGCAGGACATGGCAAGAGTTAGGAAAGCCTTGGCTACACAGAGAGACCAAAAGCAAACCCTGAAAACCAAACCAGAACAAAATAAAACTTCCCTTATATTAAAAGAAAACACAGTCAAGATGTAAAAAGACAACTCACAACAGAAAAAATGAACTGCAAAACATTATTATGTCTAACAGAGGATTAATATCCCAATTGCATGAATAACTACACATCAACAATTAAAAGAAACAGTCAACTAAAAATGGACAATAGACTTTAAGTAGATTTTTCTACAAAGAAGACATACAACTGCCCAACAGGTACACGGAGTCTAGGAAATATCCATCAAAACCGTAAGGGAGAATTACTTGATATTCATTAGGATGACTATTACTTTTTTAAAAAATGCTCAGAGCACAAAGAATGCATGAGCAAGGATATGGAGAAGTCAGAACCTCAGACAGTGCTAACAGAAGGCCAAATGGCACAGCTGCTGTGCAAAACACCAAGACACTCCTCACGAAGTTAAACAGGACTATCACAGGACCTCTAGGTCCATGGCCAGGCAAAATACAGCCCTCCAGAGGAATGAAATGAAAGCAGACTCAGTTATCTGTACACCAATGTTCACAGCAGCATAATGAATAGTAGGCAGGGGCAGAAACACACAAATGCCTAACAATAAAAAACAAGACTAACAAATATTTTCGCATATTTGTGCAGTAGAATACTATTCAGCCATAAAAAGGAATGAAATTTGATATATGTTCTACACAGATGAGCCCTGAAAAAATGATACTAAAAGAAATGAGTCAGACCTAAAGAGGCAAACATGACATGCCTGCTTGTGTCTGAAGTAACTAGAAAGTACAAACTGAAAGGAGGAATTATTAGGAACAGTAAGGAGGAGAGCAACCGAGTGTAAAATCCTTGTTTGAAATGACAAAACTTCTTGGAAATGAATGGTGGTGCTGACTGCACCCTGCAGGGGTGCCTATGGCATTGGTTAAGACGGTAATAACTTCATGTATATTGACATGAAAATAAAATTTTAAAACACTCAAAAATCCTAGAAGCTTGGGGGCTGGAGAGATGGCTCAGAGGTTAAGAGCATTGCCTGCTTTTCCAAAGGTCCTGAGTTCAATTCCCAGCAACCACATAGTGGCTCACAACCATCTGTAATGGGGTCTGGTGCCCTCTTCTGCCCTGCAGGCATACACACAGACAGAATATTGTATACATAATAAATAAATAAATATAAAAAAAAATCCTAGAAGCTGGTAGAACTATAACTTTCAAGAGAAAAGGGGGGCACAGTGACAGGCCTGCAATCCGAGCATTGGAGAGGTGAAGGCAGGAGAATCAAAAGTTCAAGGTTGTCAGGTGGTGGTGCACACCTTTAACCCCAGCACTAGGGAGGCAAATCTCTGTGAGTTTGAAGCCAGTCTAGTCTACAAAGCAAGTTCCAGGCCAGATGCACACAGAGAAACCTGTCTCGACAAACAAAAACAAAAGAACAAACAAAAAAAAAGGGGGGGGGGGAGTTCAGGTCATCCTCCGCTGCATAGAGTTTGAGGCCAGCCTGGAATATATGAACCACTGCCTCAAATAGAAACAAACAAAACATACAAGAAAAGAACTTTCAAATACTGATAGACAAGACCCAAATTACACTTAAAATAAAGATTGTTAAACTTAGGACTGAAGGACCAAAAGTCAAAGAAAAGTTCATTAAATCCACTTATTGACTGATTTTAATATTTATTTTCATTAGTGAGAAAAAGACTCATTTCAATTGCTCTGAGTCTGTGTCAATAAGAACAATCTATACATTTAGACAACTGTAACATTTAAGATTCTCTTACTAAGTTAAAAATGGCATTCATTAGGTTATCTCTCAAAACTTCATTTATTACTGTGTGTGCACCTACTACAACGTGGAGTTCAGAGGACAGCCTTGGAGAGTCGGTTCTCACCTTCCCCCTCTATGTGGCTCTGGGGATGGAACTCCAGTTGCCAGGCTTGTACAAAAAGCACCTTCACGGGCTGTACCATCTCGCTGACCCATAGGCTAAAATGAAAACCAAACGACGACAACAACAAAGTCAGCACAACAGGTACTCCCCCTTACCTGCTATTTTCTCTCAAGAGGTAGTCTAGCACCATAAAGAGCCCTTTGAGCATTATCTGAGTTGAAGCACTAATAATAGGTATTTGTACTGCTTCTTCTTTACCGTGGACCGATGTCACTTTTTCTTCTTTTTGAAGAACAGTTGAAAAATGTCTCTGTAAGAAATTACCATGTTATTCATGAAGGGGGTGGGAAGGGTGACAGAAGGAAAATCCTTTGCAAAGTATAAATACAAGCCAAAATGAAGCAGGTATACATGACTGCAAAAATGCAGGTCATTTTGCATTTCTATTTTTGCCTCTTTACCTATCACGGTGGTTAGGATGAAACTCTCTGGCTTCGTGCATACTAGACATTCATTCAATACTGACCTACAACCTAAAACCAGCAATGGAGTTTGGATTTCCATGTTAGAAAATACTCCTCTGAGTCAAAGGCACTTTAATGATAGGATGCTCTAGTAAAGATATTTAAGAAGATAACTTCTTCAGCTGGTGTGCTATTTAGTACCTTTCAAGAGCAATTAACTAAATTTTTAAAAAATCCAATTGACTTTTAATAGAGTTTATGTTTCCCAGAATGCCTGAATTATATATAGGCAAGAACTCTGGTAATGAGACTATCACATGATAAACAAATTTTATTAATATCTATTTTTGTTCCTGTTGTTTTGGTGAATGAATCCAGGTATTCAAGAATACTAGGAAGGGTCAGGCATGGTGCTGCACCCCTTTAATCCCAGCATTTAGGAGGTAGAAGTGTTATGCCCAAATTACTAATCATGTAATTTCCAATGCAAATTACATGAGGGTCTTTGAGTCTGGAACACCACTTTCCAGCACCCCACTGAGGTGGGTGAGGAAAGGGTGGCAGGGAGCCTGGGGAGGACAGAACTTTTAAAGGGAAAATGCCATAATCAGGGGAATTCATGTCCTGTCATCTAGGGATTGGGTAAGGAGGGCATAGGGTAAGGTAGTTTCTGAAACCACTGGGCAGTTTTTGGGCGCAAAAACCTAACGAAGAGCCATTAATAACTGACAGGGGATCTTCAAGGACAGGATGCCTCTTAGGAATATCTGGACCTTGTTAAATTTTATAGCCCTGCTCTCTAGCTCCTTAATTGGCTATTTTCAGGGTATCCGTTCAAATTCTGCTATCACAGCACGTTTCTGGAGCTGAGATCAGGCCCCGATCATTATATGGCTTAAGAAGAAGCCCCTTCTCTAAAACAGAGTTTGCAAGGTCAGGTCTTCACAGAAGCAGGCAGATCTCTGTGAGTTCGAGGCCAGCCTGGTCTTGTTCCAGGACAGCCAGGGCTGTTATACAGAGAAACCCTGTCTTGAAAAACAAAAACAAACAAACAAAAAAACCAGGCAGGGACTCTACTGAAACATAACTCAGGCCTGATAAGCAAAATTTAAATAATTTAAGGAAACAATAAAATAAGAAAATAAAAATCTAAGAACAGATGCCTTGAAGAGTAAGCATAGATGACTATCAGCTATTTCACTCTTGTCCCAAGGAAGAATCCCTCAGTCTACAAATCTTCCCAGGAGAAAAAAATAAGAATACGGTTATGAATAATGGAATGAAGGAAATATAAAATAAAACACACACAAACTGATGTGGCAGCACATGCTTGCACTCCTACCACTGGGAGGCAAAGGCAGGAAGTGGGGACTCAGGGTCATCACTGGGCATCTAGCAAGCTCAAGGCCAGATCATGTTGCTTAAGTAAGACCTTATCTCCAAAACAGAAAAACAAAATATACAATATTACTTAGTCTTATTTAAAAAACAAAAGAGCTGTGGCTGGAAGGATGGCTCAGTGGTTAACACTGGCTGTTCCTCTAGAGGACCCAGGTTCAGTTCCCAGCACTCATATGGCAGCTCACAACTGTCTGTAACTTCAGGTCCAGAGGGGTACGATGCCTTCTTCTCCCCTCAAGGCATCAGGCATGCACATGATGCAATACACACACACCGGCAAACTCTCATTACGAAAACAACAAAAAAGAAACCTCTCCACATCTCTCTCCTGGGTTTAGTCCATTAAACACAGACCTTACTCTACACCAAGAAAATAGAATATTGTTAAGATATCAGTTTCTCCTCAAATTGACTTATAGACTTAATGCAATCAGAAACAAAACCCTAGAAAGTGAGTTTGTGGATAGTGATAAACTAATTCTAAAGTTTATATGGACAGGCAAGAATTCTAGAACAGCCCACACAATACTGGAGAGGGACAGAGAACTGGCACTAACCACCTTAATACAAAGTTACAACAGTGCAGACAATGTCATATTTGCAAAGGAAGAAGCAGACACTGGGGCACAACAGAAATCCTAGAAATAACCCTCACGGATACAGCCAACTATCTCCAGCAAACAAAGAGAGATAACCAAAGAGAAGGGAACCCCTTCCATACGTAGTGATGGACTAACTGCAATCCATACTAACTAGACAGACCTTACATGTTCTGCAAAAATAACTCAAAATAGGTCACCCAAAGTAAACTGGAAAACATAAAACTTCCAAAAAACAGGAGTAAATCTAGATGACTGTGGAGTTTGTGTTGAGTTTTTAGATATAAAACCTAACACATAGCTCATGTGAGGGAAATAAAAGGAAAGATAAGCGTCATTAAAATTAAAATCTTCTGCTCTGTGTAAGACGCTGTCAATGAAATGAAAAAGCAAGTCACAGACTGGGAAAATATAACTATAAACACTTATCTAATGAAGCATTTGTATTCAAAATACATGAAAACCTCCTAAAATGCAACAAAAATTAAACAGTGAGCAGAAGATACAAGACCGCCTCAGCAAATGCGCTGGTTGTTTTTTGTCGACTTGGCACAACCTAGACATATCTGGAAGAAGGGATCTTAACTGAGAAAACGCCTGCATCAGGCTGCTGGTCGGCAAGTGTGCGGTGCACTTCAGACTAGTGACTGACGCAGGTGGGCCCAGCTCCCTACCAGGACCACCAGGTGGTCCCACAAGGTGTAAGAAAGCGGACTGAGTAAGCCATGAGAAGGAAGTCAATAAGCAGCATTTCTCCATAGTCTCTGCTTCAGCTCTCCTTCAGTTCCTGCCTCCACTTCCCTCAGTGAACTGTGTAATCAGGATATGTAAGCCAAATAAATCCTTTCTACTCAAGCTGCTTTTGGTCATGGTGTTTTATCACAGCAACAGAAACCCTAAGACCAAAGAACTTAGATAGATGCCAAGTGAATAGATAAAAAGAAACTAAATATCCTGTCTTCAGGAGTTGTAAATTAAAAGACCAATGAGAAGCCAAGCTTAGTGGCTTGTCCTGGAACTTCAAATGCAGATGAAAAGGTGAAGCAACAGGAATCCATGGAAACACAAACGGATGTTTATTTGAAGTTAAAAGTACTCTTACCATAGAACTCAAACATTATTCTTCTGAGCATTTCCTGAGAGAAAAAGCCATACCCACAGAAAAACACAAGGATCTACGTTTATAACAACTTTATTCATCATTGCCCCAAATTGGGAACCACCAATGTTCCTCGCCTGTGAACAGATAAACAAATTGTGGTATACACAGGCAGTGGAATGCTTTCGTGATGAAAAGAAGGAAGGCATCAAGGCGTGAAAAGTTAGAGAGGAAGCCCAGGCCTGGGTCTGTGCATCACACACACTCTACATGGGGGGAACTTAACCACATGTTGCTACAAGAAAGACCACACACAGTATGATTCCAACTGCATGGCCTTTTAGAAAAGACAAGACTATGGAATCAGAGATTAGTGCTTGCCGAGGTTTTAGGTGAGTGTCAAATGGTACAGCAGAGGTATGAGGAGGTGGGACGCAGAGGATCTTCTAGGACAGTGAATATGTTCTGTATGATGCCATGATGGTGGATGCCTAGGCAAAACCTAGTTTGGAGCACAATTAATAAAAACCCAGAGACAGATATTGGGGTTCAACCTGAAGGTCAGAAAAACAAAACAGCCAGCCACTGGCTCTTACCTCTACCTCAGTCCGAAATGTGGATCCTGCCTCCTGAATTCTCAGAATGAGACTTTATCTGAGAGCTGTATCCTCCCGTCTTATATTCCTCTCCAGGGCTGGGATTAAAGGTGTGTACCACTACCACCCAGTTTCTATGGCGAAATAGTGTGGCTTCTGGAATTAATAGTGTGTCACCATTCCCTGGTCTGTAAGGCTGACCCATGGGGCTGTTTTACTCTCTCATCTTCAAGCAAGCTTTATTTATTAAAATACAAATGAAATATCACTATACTAGTTGAACTACACAACATGGAGAGTGACTTGCCAGGACATTTGTGGACTTTGGGTAACAATAACACATTAATGTTGATTCATCAATTGTATATTCCATAATACATTCAACAGGCAAGACTGGTGTGTCTTTGTTGGGGGAGGTGGTTAGGATGAGAATATAATGAGAATTCTGAGCTTTCCGTTCAAATTTTCTTCATATTTGAAACTGCTTTTAAAAAATAAAGTCTGTTAATTTAGATAATTAAATAGGAACAACAAGAAGAAAAAGAACAAAATATTGTTATCCCTCCTGCTAAAGGGGAGACAGAGTCTTGAGATGATGATAAGAGTATAGAATCTCTATCCTGAAGAATGTGCAAAAGCGATACTCATAATGAGGTTCCTAAAGGTTTAACCACCTCTCCACAAACTTCCAATCTGTTTGAGTACAAAAATATGAGCTTTTTAGTTTCTGAAATTTTAAGTATTATAATTGACACAAAACATTCACAACCTAAAAATACTGGCTGCTTTTAGCTGTGACTAAGAATAACTCCTTTAAAGTCTTATTTTTTCAAACTAAATAATATTTATGTCATCACCAAATGATTATCAGATTTAGATAAGAAAATTTATAAACAACTTTTAAGCTGTTAGTTTTAAATTCTGACCATTTTCCTGGATGTGTCACAGTTCTGTTTTTTTCAATCACTCCTAAATGACATACCGTTGACTAAATGAATGCCATGGGGAGGACCTTACCTGCAAAATGGGGAAAGTGGCACTGGTGATGCCCATTCTGTACAAATTTAAGAGCATTTCATTTCCACTCCATATTTTACAAGATGACTCATAGTCCCTTTCCACAAGATGCTCAGAATTTGCTTCTAACCAACTGGAATAAAACACACAAACAGTTTTGTCAGCCAGTGTCATCTCTAGATGGCAGAACTGCAAAATTATTATTGTCATCTATGGGTCTGTATACATTCTTTGAAGCTGTTAGGAAATATGCAAGGAATAACACACCTCCAAAATGCACATTTCACACTGTAAAATAAGCACTTATATAAGCGTAGGTAATTTTATTAAGAAAGAAGTGTGAGACTTTGCAGAGTCGCACTGCTATACTTACAAGCATCACCCAGGTATGAGGTGTTCATGTCAAAGCACATAAAAATAAATGCAAAACAAATATTTATGCTGTATAGTAACAACAAAAGAAATACCTGAAAAATGCATAAATATAGTTATTGATATGTACACTCACTTAATAACTGCTTGAATGCCATTTTTATACCAAAGATACAAGTAGAAGTTAAGGCAGTCTACAAAGTAAAGAAAATCTTTATTCTCATGGAGATTAAAGTCTACTAAAGGGAGTCAGAAATAGACACAGAAACAAATACATAAGAAAGGAAATATCAGGGCAAAAGACAACTCAAAGGTAGAATGCTTGCTTAGCACCCAAGAGGCCTTAGGATCAATTCCCAACACCACAGGAGGGAGTAGTGATATACACAAAAATAAAGCTAATCACAAATTGGTAGCTACTTTAATCCGAATGTCTGTGATACACTCCCAGAAAGGATTTTCTAACAACTGAAAGCAGAAACATGGCCAGTCCCCATGCTTCAAAACAGAAGGAATAGTTGGTACAAAGCTAGCAAATTTTGCTTCAAGGGCCTGAAAGAAAATCAGTTTGGTCATCACAATGGGCAATAAGAGATAATGGTACAAACAGTGTTACAGGGATAAACCAGAATCAGATCGTTTAGAGCGAGGACAAGAGATTTGAGTTTTGGGGGAGTGGCTACCTGAGTCTTGGGCCTGTAGGCACCTGGAGGAACGATCACCAAAGGTTCTGCTTTGCTTATAACAGAGCCACAGTCCCCAACTACACCAATGGAAGAAAAAGGGACCACCCTGAAACCCAGGCTCCACTTGTCCTGACTGGAGAGAGAGATGAGTGACAACAGGTAAGAATACACTCAAACATAAAGAGTAACACAGCACCACCAGAGCTAACGGTTCCACAACAGCAAGACCTAAACATGCCGACTCAGATGAAGCATAAGAAAACAACCTTAGAAATAAGTTTATGAAAATCATTAAGGCCCTTAAAGAGAAAATTAAAATTTCCCCTAAAGAAGTGGAGGAAAAGACAAACAAAAAAATTGGAAATCAACAAATCCCTTAAAGAAAACCAAGAAAAAGCAAGCAAACAGGTTAAAGAAATGGTTCAAGACTTGGAAACTGAAATAGAAGCAAAAAGGAAACACAAACCGAGGGAAATCTGGAAAAGGAAATGGTGTACGAGGGTCCTTCTGTATTTGGGTTGCTTTTATTGGTTAATAAAGAAAACTGCCTTGGCCTTTTGATAGGGCAGGACTTATATAGACAGGGAAAGAGAACAGGATACTGGGAAGGGGACAGAGTTAGAGAGAGCCGCCCGCCAGGAAGATCCCAGCTCAGACACACTGAATCTTTCCCGGTAAGCCACGACTCGTGGTGACACACAGATTATTAGAAATGGGTTAAACGAATATGTGAGAGTTAGCCAGTAAGAGGCGAGAACTAATGGGCCAGGCAGTAATTAAATGAATACAGTTTCCGTGTAATTATTTCGGGTATAAGCTAGCCAGGCACCGGGCGGCGGAAGCCGGGTGGCCGTCAGGACCAAAAGCAAGCCCGCACGCCTCTTGCAACAAGGAAAATCTGAGAAAAGGAGCAGGAGCTACAAAAATAAGCATAAACAACAGAATATAAGAGGTGCAAGACAAAATCTCAGGTGTTAAAGATATGATAGAGGAAATGTTAACCCAATGAATTCTTAACACAAAATATCCAGGAAATCTGGGACACCATGAAAAGACCGAACCTAAGAATAATAGGAATTGAAGGAGACGTCCAGTCAAAGGCATAGAAAATATATCCAACAAAATCATAGAATTAAACTTTCCCAACCTAAAGAAGAACATGCCTATGAAAATACGAGAAGCTTACAGAACACCAAATAGATGGGACCAAAAAATAAAAGAAACCAGTCTCCTAACCACATAATACTAAAAACACTAAACATACAGAATAAAGAAAGAATATTAAGAGCTGCAAAGGAAAAAGACCAAATAACAAATAAAGGGAGACCTATCAATATTATACCTGACTTCTCAATAGAAACAGTGAAAGTCAGAAGGTTCTGGTCAGGTGTTATGCAGATACTAAGAAACCATGGATGCCAGCCTAGACTACTATACCCAGTAAAGTTTTCAATCAACATAGACAGAGAAAACAAGATATTCCATGACAAAACCAGATGTAATCAATACCTATCCACAAATCCAGCCCCACATACACTTTTAGGTATGCACCCAAAAGTGGTATTGCTGGGTCTTGAGGTAGATTGATTCCTAATTTTCTGAGATACCGCCATACTGATTTCCACACTGGCTGTACAAGTTTGCACTCCTACCAGCAATGGAGAAGTGTTCCCCTTACTCCACATCCTCTCCAGCATAAGCTGTCATCAGTGTTTTTGATCTTGGCCATTCTGACAGGTGTAAGATGGTATCTCAAAGCTGTTTTGATTTGTATTTCTCTGACGACTAAGGAAGTTGGACATTTCTAAAGGACGTTCAATCATACCACAAGGACATTTGCTCAGCTATGCTCACAGAAGCATTATTCACAATAGCCAGAACCTGGAAACAACCTAGATGCCCCTCAACCAAAGAATGGATAAAGAAAATGTGGTACATTTACACAATGGAATACTACTCAGCAGTAAAAACTAATGACATCTTTAAATCTACAGGCAAATGGATGGAACTAGAAAAAAAACATGCTGAGTGAGATAAACCAGACCCAGAAAGTGAGTACATATCATATGCACTCACTCATAAGTGGATATTAGACATAAAGCAAAGGACAACCAGCCTACAGTCCACAACCCCAGAGGGCCTGGGCAACAAGGAGGACTCTAAGAGAAACATACGTGGATCCACCTAGGAAGTAGAAAAAGATAAGATCTCCTGAGTAAATTGGGAGCATTGTGGGGAGGGGAGAGGAAGGAAGGGGAGAGGAGAAAAAATGTATAGTACAATAAAAACACTAAAAAAATAAAAATTAAAAAAAAGAAATTTGTGTTTTATTCAAAATTTGAAATAGAGTTTTAAATAAGAAAATGAATTTTAAGCGTTTAAAGGGTGATTCCAGGGCTGGAGAGATGGCTCAGTGGTTAAGAGCGCTGCCTGCTCTTCCAAAGGTCCTGAGTTCAATTCCCAGCAACCACATGGTGGCTCACAGCCATCTGTAATGAGATCTGGTGCCCTCTTCTGGCCTGCAGGCATACATGCAGAATACTGTATACATAATAAATAAATAAATCTTAAAAAAAAAGGATGATTGCAGCTTCCAAGTCAGAATGGATAATAGGAGAAAGAGCCCTATTAGGAAGCCATCACAATATCCTAGATCACCATAGACACAGGGAAGACAAAAAACAGATGAGGACATGCTGTACAACTGGCACCTGTAAGACTTAATGACTGCCTGGTTGATGAGGTGAAGCAGTGGTCAAAGACACTATTTAGATGTTTGATTTGAGGAACTGATAGGTTCTGTCTGGATATGAAGACTGAATGTGGAGGGTGAAGAGACAGTATAGAGGAAGCGGAGGCATTTTATTCTGGATTTGAAGTTGAAATATATTAGCTATTTTAAAAGATGTATATAAAACACTTACTATGAGAATCATACTCCAGAGAGAGGTCAGAATTAGAGACACAGATCTAGGCCTCAGCAGTACTGTAGAAAGCAGTCAATCCCCACAGCTCTCCAACTGGGTTACAACCCTATATGGAGGTCAAGAAACTGAAAACAGAAGCTGTGAAAACTTTGGTAACAAGTAAAGGGCCATCCAGTGACCAGAAACTAATCTAAAATCAAACACAAAGAATGCATGGAATGAGATAAGGGAAGGGATAGCTTAGTGACTGAAGTGCTGTTTGCACAAGTACGAGAACCTGAGTTTAGGTCCTTAAGCATCGGCAAAAAGCAATCATGGCAGAACTCATCTGCAGCCCTGGAGCTGGGGTGGCAGAGATACAGGGACCACAGTGGCTAGCCAAATTCATAAGCTCTAAATTCAGTGACAGGTCATCTCAGAAGCCAAGGTGGGGAGTGATCAAGGAAGACAGTCATCAGCCATTTACCAAAACAAACACACATACACTTGCAAGTGAGGATTAATTAATAAAACAACGTGTTTCTGGCAGCACTTGCCCACATTGTGGTATGCAATTTTATGGTAGCTCTGGATAAGAACATAAAACATGCATCTTTGCATTGCTGATGTTATCACGCAAAGCCATTGACACCACTGTAAAATAGCTCTGAGTCAAGAGCACTATACGTTAAAGATTGAAGTGATTTTTACTGCACTTTTTTTAAAAGAAAGATTTATTTATTTAATGTGCACTGGTGTTTTGCCTGTATATACTCTGTGTGGGGGTGTCAGATCCCCTGGAACTGGAAGCTGCCATGTGGGTGCTGGGAATTGAACCCAGGTCCTCTAGAAGAACAGTCAGTGCTCTAGACTGCTGAACCACCTGTCCAGCCCCTGTACTTCTAAAAGATTTCAGAAACTTAATAGTTTAATTAAGGAAAACAAACATTTTTAGTATTTTTCTACCTTTATTTATTAACATATAAGTATTTGGATCATATTGTGTTAAATGCCTGATTTTAAAAAGTCCCGTTTGAGTTACTACCTTGAGTTTCATGGCAAATCCTGCAATGAATTTTGGCTTGGGAGTAGGACACAATTTCCAGCTTCTGAAATGCTGTTAAATACACTTCTGTCATTTGAGGAACTGGAAGGAACTGAGGAACTGGATATTCAGCGCTACATATACATGTGAAGCCGTGTTCCTGGCATAGATGATTATAAAATCAACTAACTCTGAAAAATGTTGAAGATGGGCTAGCTGGATGACTTAGTTGCGACCAAGCCCAATGACCTGAGTTCAAGTCCCAGAACCTACATGGTAGAAGGAGAGAATAGACTCCTGAAAATTGTTCTCTGATCTACACACACACATAAAATGTAGTAATTTTTAAAAGTTGAAGATGTTCTGTATCTTACAGTATCAAATATTTAGCTAACATTTAATTTTTAATGTAAAAACAAACATACTTTATTAGTACACAAATTTGCTTTTGTCTTTACAAAGTAATAAAATTATGTGACTATCAAAGAACTGTTTTAAACTATTTCTTCATGATTTATTGGACAGGAAGGGGTTCTGAGTGAAAAGTCTTAAGAAGTCCTGCTCTGGGCTGTGTCACTCGGTTACATGACTGAGCAGAATACAGAGCTGGGAAAGAAATCGCGCCCCAGGACCAGGTCCTCAGGTATTCCAACACTAGACATCAAACAGCACTGAGGAAGAATGGACTGTAAGAAAAAAACCAGAGACCTCGCAGAAGCTAAGGCAAAAATGCTTTTCAGGGATGACAATATGCTCAATGGGTAAAGGTATTTGCTACCAAAGCTGGTGATCTGAGTTCAATCCCTGAGCTCAAGCTCACATGGTGGAGAGAACTCACTCCTGCAGACTGTCCTTTGAGCCTAGTTATGTGTCCTGCCCCAAGTACACACAAACAAACGCACACACAAATTACATTTTTAATTAAAAATGAACAAAAGAATGAATGAAAGCATGAATGAATGAAGCATTGGCTATGAAAGCCTAATGACTTGAGTTTGATCTGCAAAACCCACAATAAAATGAGAAAAACAATTCCCAAAAATTGTCCTCTGACTTCCCCATATACACTACCGTGACATGCATACATGTATATAAAATATACACACAATAATTAATAATAATAATAAAGATTTCAAAAATGCTTTTCAAGAGGCTAATCATCAATAACATCCAACCTTGCCGAGATGTCAAGATAACAGAAAAATAGCCATTGAACTTGGTGGCAGATCACTGATGCCTTGACAAGAACAGTGGCATCAGGATGGATGAAGAATGTGAAATGAAAAAAAAAAGAAAGAATCAACTGTGGACTACAAATTACGCTGTGAAATAAAAATGACAAAATCCTACCTGGAAAAGATACTACGAAGAAGGCAAGCAAGACTGTGATAATGTGATAAAGTAGCTTGTCGCCTGAGATGAAATAATGACGATCCGAGTTCTATCCCTGGAACCCGTGGAAAGATGGAAAGACAGAACCAACTCTACAGAGTTATCCTCCACATGTACCCCCAATACACATACCACCCACAGAGAGACAAACAAGTAACATATTTAATATATATCCGTATGCACACACATCACAAAGGAAGACATAAGCGGGTAGCACAAAGAGCAAGGAAGGGGATTTGCAACTCTTACTGTACACAGAAGGTTGATTTCCTATTATACAACGAGCTTCTATACACCAGTGAGAGATCACAGCAAAGATCAAGAAAAATTTCAATAACTAGTTAATACAAAAGGAACCTACAAGTTGCCCTTAAAGATATTTGATTTCTTTCATATTGACAGAGACGTTAAGTGAAAACTACTCTGGGATATCACTTTTTCACATCGCAAGATAGAACAAAATAGACTGTCAAATGAAAAGTCAAATGCAATAAACACCAGGTATAGTATGTCATCATTTGGGAAAAAATGAGAAGCAAGAGAATTTATTTGTATTGACTCATTCATAGACACACGCAGACACACACACACACACACACACACACACACACACACAAATACCCTGAAGAACCTTGTTTAGGAGAACAAGGACTAAACAAATAAGGGATGGGATGATAGGTAGTTTTTACTAAATATGTATAGATTATGTCCAAACCATGTGACTATACATTTAAACTTTTCAATGTACAAAATGAAGAAAACAGAAAATGTCAGAATGCATGTGATGAGATGTAGTCAGAAAACTTTTAAGATAACATGATGCTAGAATAAAGTATGAAGGAAAAATTAACTAAAATAAATTTTAGTAAAATTTGTACTAAATCTATTTTTTTTTAAGTACTAAAACATCTCCATTAATTAAAGCCCACCAAACTAGAATCACACTTGAATGATGTAATAAATAAAGCCTTAAGGCACTGGAGAATTGACACACCAGCTAAGAGCACTTGCTGTTTATGTTGGCCAGTTTTATATCAACTTGACACAAGCTAGAGTCACTTGAGAGGAGGGAGCCCCACTAGGAAACTGCCTTCAAAAGACCAGGCTGTGGGCAAGCCTGCAGAGCACTTTCTTAGTGATTGATGGGGGAGGGCCCAGCCCATTGTGGGTGGAGCCATCCTTGGGCTGGTGGCCCTGAGTTCTATAAGAATGCAGACTGAGAAGCCACGGGGAGGAAGCCAGTAAACAATCCCCTCCCCCATGAGCTCTGCATCAGCTCCTGCCTCCAAGTTTCTGCTGTCTGAGCTCCTGTCCTGGCTTCCTTCAGTGATGACTATAATGTGGAAGGGTAAGCTACATAAATCTTTTTCTCTCTAACTTGTTTTTTGGTCATGTTTCATCACAGAAACAGAAACCCTAACTAGGACTCTGTTCTTGCCCAGGTTTGATTCCCAGAACCCACATGATGGTTCACAACTGTCTGTAACTCTAATCCCAGGGGATCCAATGCCCTCTTCTGACCTACGTAGGCACTCATGCAGTACACTTACATAATACATGCAACCAAAACACTCACACACTAAATAAAATAAATCTAAAATGAAAGACTATGACCCAGAATTTAAAAATCTTAATTTCTATGATTTAATTATTTTAGTGAATTAAAAATGGGTTCTTGAAATTATTAGCTTTTAGAAGTCAATTACTTTCATTAGTCTTTTATTTATTTATTTATTTATTATGTATACAGTATTCTGCCTCCATGTACACCTGCAGGCCAGAAGAGGGCACCAGATCTCATTATAGATGGTTGTGAGCCACCATGTGGGTTGCTGGGAATTGAACTCAGGACCTCCAGAAGAGCAGTCAGTGCTCTTAACCTCTGAGCCATCTCTCCAGCCCCTCATTAGTCTTTTGAATAAGACAGAAAATATGACTAGCTTTTAAAAAGAGCTAAACTGATTAAAAAAAAAAAAACCATTTCCCAGATAGCCTGGTTAGTCAAAGTTTACTAACTTAACTTTATACTTACGTGTATGTGTATGTATCTGTGTGAATGTATGCCACATGTGTGCAGGTCCCCAAGGAAATCAGAGGAGGACATTACATCCCCTGGAGTTGGAATTTTAGGTGGAGTTGGAATTTTAACTGTGAGATGTGGGTGCTGGGAACTGAAATCAAGTCTCTGCAAGAACAGCAAGCACTCTCTTCGGTCCCTAAGTTTACTAACTTTAAAATACCCTGACATCAAGCATATCTTTAATACAAAAAGACAATGCAAATACACCGAGAGACAAAAATTCTTACTTAATGAGATTATAACACACATCTCGTAGGGGCTCGTGGTTTTTCTTCCTTACATTATTGTTGACCAAACTATCCAGCTCATCCCGAGCAAACCTAAGCTGAACCTCTGTTACACTGTAGCTTGCTGACTCCCGAGCACATTCTTCAATGTTATGAGCTTCATCTAAAATGACAACTTGCTCTTTCAGCTTTATATCCATCTGTAAGATAAAATAATTTTCTGTTAAAACATTTGACAAAATGAATTTAACAACAGTAGGCAAAAGATTTTGTTTAAAAATTCACAATAGGGCTGGAGAGATGGCTCAGAGGTTAAGAGCACTGCTTGCTCTTCCAAAGGTCCTGAGTTCAATTCCCAGCAACCACATGGTGGCTCACAGCCATCTGTAATGAGATCTGGTTCCCTCTTCTGGCCCACAGGCAGGCAAACCACTGTATACTTAATAAATAAATAAATCTTTAAAAAAATTCACAATATAGGCCAATACTGCTTGTACAATTTACATTAAAAACTAATATTCAAGTCTTAAAACAACTTCAGAAGCACTAACATTTACCAGGTACCAGTTCTATACCATAGAGCTCACATTTTCATTCTAAGAACTCTTGGCAACCAGCCTCTCGATGAACACGTGCCGATCAGCGGAGCATAAATGAGGGTACCACTGACTACACAGATAGTATACAATTATACAATAAAGAAGCATTCAGTACAATTTTAACACTGATGACCAAACACTTTTGTGTGTGTGCAGTGCTGTGGCTAAGCACAGGGCTTCATGCTTGCCATGCAAGCCCTCTAACAAATGAGCTGCATCCCTATCCCTAAAGAGAAAACCTTTTGAAGGAAAACAAGAAGGCAGATTCAATGATTCCCAAAACTAACATGAAGTGGCACAGTACATGTCTGTCTCATTTTCACTTGACCCACGACCCTTTATTCTGAAGACTGCTCTTCTCCAGCTGATGCTGATAAGTCTACTAATCTGCAGATCAAGTGACATCATGTTTCTCACAGTTAGGGTAAAGTACAGCTCAGAACCAGGCTCATCAGGTAAAGTATTCCGATCCTCTGTGGTCAGAAAAAGCCATCATCTCAGTACTAACTGGAGCCTGAAACGGACTTAACCAAACACAAACATGAAAAATTATAGCATATTCATCCATTGCCCATATAGGCTTTGACTTGGATTCAGGAATGGACATGCCATCCAAGCTGAGCTGAACAGAGTGACTCGGGGGGGATGCATGCAAGCTCATGCCCTTTCCTCCAGCTTAGCTAACTGCTTGCAGTTGTCCTCGGTCCCACAAGAAAAGGACTTCCTAAGAACGAAGCCATCATAATGAAGAGAAAGCCAACTCTTTCTTCTTAAGCTCTTTTCAAGTTAGGTTTGTATAACTTGGAATAGAAAATCCTGAGCAATAAAACAAGGAAATTTTATTAAAGTAACCTCCAATAATGATTTTGAGAAAGTAATAACATACACAGGTCTGGGAGTGACTGAAGAGAATTATGAGGCCAGACATAGACTGAGGTTAAAGAGAGGGATTCTGAGGAGGACAGGAGCGAGGCAGAGCATTTCAGTGGGTGTAATCAAGAACAAACACAGGAATCCCTGAGCGGTTCTAAGGCGTACTCAAGGGATCCACTTGGGAGTTTTAGGAAAGGCTGAAACGGCTGTTTTATGTCAGACTACTGAGCATCTTGAAAATGGAACTAAAACATGAACTCTATCCCACAGCAAAGGAAGAAATATATTTTCAAGTAGGGTACTGTTAGAATGAAAGTTACATTAAGAACGCTATCCTCACTAACACTGTTATATCTGATGCCTAATTAGGAGCTACCAATGAAAGGTACAGCAGTAGAGAATAATGGTATGGCAGTAAATAAAATGCCTTATTGAGGCTGGAAAGGAGGCTCTGTGGTTAAGGGCACTTGATGATCTTCCAGAGGACTTGGGTTCAATTCCCAACACCCACATGAGGGCTCAAAACTGCCTGTAACTTCAGTTCATGGGGGATCCAACAGCTTCTTTTAGCTTCTGTGGTCACCTCACACATGTTACATAGGCATACATTCTGGCAAACACTCATACACATAAAATTAAAAAATTAAATAAAATATATAAAAATTTAAATGCCTACTAATTCTTAACTTAAAAAGCTAGAGCTGGAGCTATGGCTCAGTTGGCAGAGCACTTGTCTAGCATGCATGGCGCACTGGGTTTGATTCCAAGCACCACAGAAGTTGGCTACGGTGGCATGCACCTGCAATCCCGACACTTGAGCAGTAGAGGCGGGAGGACCAGAAACTCATCCTCAGCTATGTAACGGCTAATCTGAGCTACATGAAACCACGTCTCAACAACAACAACAAACCTAGAAAGAAGCAGCTAATATGAACTGCATAGTAACACCTAAAAGAAAGCAGTAACTGGCTATACCAAATCGTTTACTCTTTGTCTTAGGCAATAGTGATTATAATCTTTATAAGAACCAGGCAAATAAATAAAATTTAAGGTTCACTACTAAAAAATTCATTCTCCTTACACAGCTTCTTTAACACAGTTATATCCCCCTACCCACCCAGAGAAATATTTTTAGGTAAGTCTTAACTTCATGAATGGAGAGAACAAGGGTTACATAATGGTCTTCAATGGGGACAATTTGGCTCCACAGGGGAAATGAGGACATTCTGGCAATGTTAGAGATATCTCTGACAGTGACAACCATAGGGATTGTATTGGCATCTCAGAGACAGAACCGGGGTTATCACTAAACATCACAAAGTGCAGACAGCCCATCACAGCCAGGTGACTCAATCAAGCCTGAGGAACACACTACAGTTTGAGCCTTAACTGCTTATTACTTTGGAAATTAAAATAACTGGGTTAAAAAGTCACCTTTTAATTCACCATAGAACATGTGTTCAGCACTCTGTTTATGTAAACTCGATACAGAGGGGAAAAGACATAAAACATCTAAAAGCTTCCACATTCATCACCCGTATCTCCAAAGTAGGAGAAACTTCTAATTTTCACATGTACTCACGCTTTCCCTTATTTGTGCATCCAAGAGGTAGTTGTAGGGACAAAATACTATGTCAGCATCATCTATCAGCTCCCGAGCTGTGTAGTAGGGACATGCCTTCAGTTTCCTTCCAAGGCTGACAAGCTCTTCTATGTCCCAGGCTTTGGACATCCCCTGAAGAGACTGCAATGTCTGCTGATTACTAATTCTATGGACACCATGATAAAAATAGCAGGATTTTCCCTGAAAATGGACAGTCATAAGTGAAATATGAGCCAACTTTGGAATAGAAGGAATAAAGTAAGATTATCACAGAACTTTAAAAGATTACTAGAACCAAAAGCTAATAATCTATAGAGAAAACAAATACTTCTATACTTCTAATCACAACCTTATCTTCCTGCCAAGACACAGAAATCACACTACACTGCCCATATTGACTTTGAACTCTTGGGCTCAAGTGATCCTCCTACTTCACCCTCCCTACTAGCTGGAATTAGAGGCTATATCCAAAACCATTTATGGAAATTACAGTAGTTCACTCAAAATCAGAAAGAACTCCCAATACAAAATCAATGAGAAAAACATGCTTAAATTGTTTGATATAGCCATGCCATTAGCCATAAAACATTCTTGGCAGAATGAACAAAGCAGTGGTATCTCCCACTGCTTTTAGAACAGAATTAGATGACAGGCACAAGGAGAAATTTTTTATTGACTCTCTTGTCTCTTTTCAAATTTAGGCTATGTGACAATATTAGAAGTAATGAAACAAGAAAGGGAGATGAGGGGAAAAGGGAGAAGAAAAAGGAAGTAAAAAGAGGGACTAGCTTGAGGGAAAAAATAAAGAGGAATAACTATAAAAAATTCATAAAATACAAGAGTACCCCCAAAATTCCAAATTATATTATTCAAAACATATACTATTAATATCTTCGTGTATAATTCTTCTATACACATGTATAGAAAGTTACATCTCTATAAAATGGCCCAATATTAAGATTAAAAACAAACTTCTATCAGGAAGATCTCACTTCACTGTTGCGCATGTGTACACTGAACTGGTTCCCTTCACATTGGGCGTTTAGACTGTCCTCATGCTTGCAAGGGAAGCACTGCACAGCTGAGCCATCTCCCTAGGCCTCATTTTTGCCTATTTTAAAGGTGAGAAACAAAATCTTGTTTTGATGTGTACTTTTTATAATTTCTATCAAGGTATAACATTTCTTTGAAAGAACATCCTTGTGTGTGTGGTGCTGGACACTTGAGTCCAGGGCCTCACACACTCAGGGTAACCACTCTACTCCTGAGTTACAATCTCCAGTCTCTGTATGAACATTCAACAAAGGGTCCATGGTAATTCCTATGTCTTTGATGTTATCTATTAATGCCTTTGCTATTATGTTGCTGGAAGTAAAAAATACATAGTATTAACTAAAAATTAAAATTTTGATAACTCACTCCAAATATGAATGTCATATACCAATTCTAACTGAATAAAAGCGGGGACAAGAGAGACAGCTCAGTGTTAAGAGCTCTTACTGCTCGTGCAAAAGACCTGGATTTGGTTCACATCGCACATATGGCAGCTCACAACCACCTTAACTGCAGTTCTGGGGCACATGAGGCCGCTTCTGGCCTCCATGCGTGTAGTGTGCAGGCAGGCTCATCACAAACACATACATTAGAACAAAAATCTAAGATGCATAAACTTAGCCCAGTGTGATGGCAGGTGACTATAATTCAAGCATGTGGGCACCTGAGGCAGGAGGATAGAAAATTTAAAGTCTACTGACCTTCATAGCAACATTCCCAATTAAAATAATAAGTTAAATAAGTGAACGAATGTATAAAACTAATAGTCAAGTTACAAAAAAAAATTCAACAAAAATTTAAGCCTTGAGTAATGAAAATACTAGAAGCTTTGAATAATGGGAAATTTGCCAAAACTAAAAAATTCTGACTTTTATCATCAATGTACACTGATGATAAAAATTAGATACATGGCAGTTTAAAAGCAAAAAAACCAAAACCAAACAAAAAACTTGCATCTAAATCCAATTTCTATGACCAACAGCAGACAAGCAGACATGTTAAGTCATTTTAAAGAAGATACACCCTTTTAAGGCCAGGTACAGTGGTACACGCCTTTAATATCAGCACTCAGGAGGCAGAGTCAGGTGAGTCTCTGAGTTTGAGGATAGCCTGGTCTATAGATCGAGTTCCAGGCCAGTCAAAGCTACATAATGAGACCTTGTTTCAAAACAAACCAAATGATACACCCTTTGAAGTGACTGTGCTATTTGTTAGGTTCTCTGATGATGTTATAATGAGAAAACCAGTCACCAAATGTGTAAACGTATAACTAAGTCTGCGTAAAGTGTCCTTGCTTAAAGAATAAATATGCATATATACTTTAGCAAATAATGTTTTTTTAAACGTTCTGGCAAAATACGCACAGAACTTTCCAGAGGTTTCCTCGAGGGGTTAGAGGACGGGGGAGGATGTATCATGCTGGGCCAGCTTTGACTCCTCTATCCACCTATGTGTGTTCCCGGATGTGTGACTGTATTTCTTTTCTTTTCAGGGTGAGGGGAAAGCAGGCTCGTCTTATGTAGCCAGCTACCCTTAAATCTGCAATCCTGCATACGCCTCCAGAGGACTGGGATCACCAGTGTGCACCACAATACCCAGATACTTTTTTAAAAAAAAATATTTATTTTTATTTTGCCTGCATGTGTGTATGTGCATACCTGGTGTCCACAGAGGGTATCAGATCTTCTGGAGCTGGAGTTACAGACAGTTGTGAGCTGCCATGTGGTGTTGGAAATTGAACCCTGACCCTCTGGAAGCCAGTGTTCTTCTAACCTCTGAGCCATCTCAGCCGCTTTGTTTGAATTTTTAAAGAACAAGATAGTCTACATCTAAAATTTTTAAAAGAATTGGCATTCCAGGCTCAACTTTAATTTTCATAATTGAAGAGAAAAGAAAAATTTTAACAGACTATCATTCCAGTATGGTGGCACTTTAACAGGGACCATGAACAAAATCACATGTACCTTCAGATCAAGCCAAATAATCAGAAAGTTTACACTTGAAGGGCTCTTAGGACAACAGCTCTGTGCAGGCTGATAGTGAAGCCCAAAGCTCATCCCTTTTAGCCGTGTAACAGAACCCAGAAGGGAGTCTGTCAGCCGGAGTGTTATCACACAGTAAACCCTTTTCACTCAATGTCAGTTATCTATTTATCGTTTCTCTTGGGTAAATCAGCCACAGTAAACACAGACACCTTTGGTGACTTTGTAATTGGCCCTCATTACAATACCAAATTACTCTGAGGGCTTGGGAACAAGAAATGAATGCTTGTGTATGCCCGGGAGGTAAGCAGTCTGACACGGAGCTAGGAGACAGCACGCCACAAGCAGCTCTCTCTGCTGACTTCATCACTAATATGCAAAAACAAACTAGCTGTTCATTTCAAGCCAGTGGGAAGTTCTGAGCATCCAAGTCTACCAAACTGTCTTACATGATTGAAACTTCTGAGCATAAAGATCAAATGCAAACACTACTGCAGGATTCCAGACTATTAGACAAAATAAGACTGTCTGCCTTAAAATTTTTCATTGCTTTCACCAATATATTTGAACTTATATACTTTCTACAAATGTATAATAATTTTTGCCAAGAACATGTGAAAACAGATTTTCAAAATATGTAACGGCAATGGCAACCAGCACTTAAGTTTAGCAGAGCAGTCTAACTCATGGAGGCATTTGTAGTTTACCGCAAAACCCTTTTCCTGAGCACCTTTTAAACACACACAGTAAGAGAATCCACGTAATTCTTCAGCTAGTCAGAAAGAACTGAAATGGCAACCAATACAATTATAGAATTTCAACAGTGATTTTGACTGAACGATTCTGTGTCCTTCTTTGCTCTGAACAGTCACTCAAGCCTGTCCACTATGCTCCTCACTTTCAGTCAGTTGGTCTCTCTTACTACATAAAGCTAAATAGCTACTAAAATATGACTTGACTAGGCATTAAAAAAACCCAAGTAAACTCTCATCTGGTTAAAATTAAAAAAAAAAAACTAAGAAAGAAAAACAATGAAACAATTTATTCATATCATATGGGAGGATATCAATGAAAACTTTTGGGACTATTACTCATAGTCTTTTATGTAGAATCAACTCTGATAAAATAATAGAAAGACAAAGAACTTTCAAAGTCTACATCATTGCTCACTTTATATACTGATCCACTGGCTATTTCGGACAACAATCTCATACTTATAACTTCAATTTTCAAGCAAATTAGCTACAACAAATGTAGACTCCCAAAATAATACTGCCTAGGACTAAACGGCATTTACAGCAGCATGTCTTTCCTCATTCTACCCAACCTAAGAATTCACACCACTCCAATTTCCCTGGAAAAATTTAAAGCCATGTATAACATGTAAAACATGTAAGGCATGTTATACATGGTTTTAGACTAAACAATCCTGCAATTTTTTAAAAATAAAATCTGTATTAATTAGAACTATAAATTAAAATAATCATGTATTTCAACATTAAAAATTTCAAAATTTGCTCAGTTTAAACTATCTTATTTTGAAGTTTTTAAATATATAAAATATGCTGATTAGATCTAATTAAATAATATTCTTATAACATTTTATGCCTTCATCTGACATCACTTATGTTCAACTATTTTGGGTAGAAGAATTTAAAAGAAAAAGATTACATCTCAATACAACAGAAATTAATATCATGGAATTTTATTTATAAGTTTTAAAACCAGAATCTATCAGCTTAAATGTGAATTAAAATTTTCTTATGGTGATATTTTTTAAATAGTAATTAATTTGATTTTCATATTATCTAATGATCAGTATATATGTATATGTATATATATATATACAGAACATGTATCAAGAAATTCTAATCTCTTCAGTCTCATTTCTTTTCTCTATATCAGAGTAATTTTACTCACGTGTTTTCCATCCAGCAGTTCCATGCACTTTTCATTTCTGTTGAAGTTACCCACTACTTCAGGGTGAACACAAGTATGGTCCCTGCTGGAAAGAATAGTCATTGGGACCCCTGAGTAAGCTGTCTTTCGGAGCTCTCTAGTAATCTGAGCAATCTGCTTGTGTGTGCGTGTCCCAAAATAAATTTTGGGTCTCTTGGATTGTCCCCCGTGATCTTTCTTAATAGTATCTGCAGAATCTTCACTGTTTCCTTGTTTAGTAGAACAGCAGCACCTAGAACAGTGGCCATCGAGCTGAAACAAGGAAAGAAAACAGACAATGTCTGGCCCACCACAACAAACACTGTACCACCTCTCAGAATCGAAGCCCTCAAGTAATGAATCCTAATGGTCCAAGAAGCTTTCAGAGAGTAGTATCTAAATGCACCACTGAAGAAGAAACCACACACTACACACAAATTAGTTCTCTATCTTCTCCAAGTTATAAACAATGCTTCTCCATCTTTGCATTCTTTCTGACATATTCAATTCCACATATTTAAAGTACATCTTAACACTTCTCTTTTATAAAATTATAGTTTTAAAACGATATGACAGATTGGAAGATCATTTCATTTCTCTTGGGTCATTGTGACATTATAGAACTAATAGTTTTTCTCATAGCATGGCTCAAATATTCTGTTTTTAAAAGGTATTTGAAATGTGGTTAACAAAAGAATAGACATAAGAAGCTGAATCTTAAGCACCACTACAAAATAAGTACAGAAAACTCTTCTCTAACAAAGGAATGAAAATGAATACAAAAATATCAACATTTAACAGTGAGTGAAAACAGGCTGCTTGCATGGAACAAGTATGCCTAAAATCCAATTACATGTGTGAAATCAAAACCCACCAGAAAAACTGTTACTAAAATAGCTCATCCTGGACAAGCTCTCAAGTCATTCAGTATCGTAAATGAAATCACAGAACTATCTCTTTAAATTCAGCAATGGAACCTCAAGAGTAGTCTAAACTTCACCTGATTTTAATTCCCACCTCTGAATTCTGCCCCACCCCCTTTCTTGTAAGTTTAATCTACGAGAACTCACAGATTCTTAACAAATATCCCCTTCAGAGCTTCAATTCCTCCACCATATGAGACAGAATAAAGTCTCATTGCTGTGAAACAATCACTGAAAGGGAAAGGGGGGGAACAGCGCACTCATGGAAAAGACTTTATACTGCAAAGACTCAGTTTGGTAGGACAAATACTCTACTTACTGCATTAAAAAATTGTAATCAGTAAGATTAGCCTTCATAAACAAATGATAAGTCATAGTATGTTACACCACAACACTGGAGATCAAGCTGTCTTTTAGCCTCAGCTACGTGGAAAAGTAAGTTCAAATTACTCCTCGTCTCGCTCAGCCTTGTCCACCATTAAATATTACAATACATGATAGAATGGATGTAAATGGGACCCTCTGGAGCTGTCACTCACTGGGATAAAAGGTTCACTGATGTGCCAAATAAACATTCAGTCAAAGCAGATAAAGTTACAGTCATGCTGGAATTGTTACATTCCCCTCTCAGGTTGCCAGTAACAGCAGATTTCATTACAGAGTGCTGCCACATTAAATAGCCAGTTCCAAATATCCTGCCTTCTATATTGAATAATTACTTATTCACTGAAAGGATAAAAGAAGAGTTATGAATGGGGCCCTTGTCAACAGTGAAGCAGGAAACAGCTGACTTGTGGCTTATGTTACATATGTTGCAATATCTAACAACTTATACTCACAGAGAAAATGGAATGCAAATTATATCATGATATTTGCACTGAGTTTTTTTTTTGGTTTCTGTAGTGATCATATTAATTAATTAATGTACTGAGAAACTAAGGTAACTACAGGTACAGAATTATTTTACTTTTTCATAGCTACAGACTTTTTACTCAGTTACACCATTTCTATTCCTATAATGCTGTCAAATTTACTGGACAATTAGGCTGCTAGGACCCATTAAATCATTTTGTCCTATATGGATACATTATATAAAACCCTAAAAGTAATTCACTAAAATGGCTCTCAAGACTTAGCAAACTCCTTTTTGAGGGAATACTTTTCAACATTAATTTCACTTAATATTTACCACTGGCTTCTTTTAAGTCTTCCTTTTTTTTTTCTGACTCCCTTTCAAAAAAGAAAAGTACAGAAATATATATATAATAAATCAACTTTCACAAATACTTTAGTATTTAACTTACAGACCTTCACAGATATACAAACATACCTTTCATATAATTATTTTCAAATAAAAAGGAAACACTACCATATAGTTTTACAACTTGCTATTTTGATTTCAAAATTTTACATTTCAAGATGGGTGAATTTGGCATCAATAAATCAGTTCTCATCTTAAAATGTTATGTAGTAGCTCTACTAACAAAAATTCATGATTAAAATTTTTAACTACAATAGATTTAGATACCACCAATTTCTACACCATTAATTCAGAAAAGCAGAGGCCATAGATATTTTCATATGAAATATGCTTTGTTAACTTTTAAAATGAATTGAAAAAAATTATGTATTTATGAAGTCAAGGTAGATGCCTTAAGAGGACAGTAGTTACACAAGGAAAAAATAAGAATGAAATTAAGACAGTCATGTCTTGCTCCTATGCACTAATAAAGAATAACTACTTCAACAGTGATCTTCCAAAGAGGTTACTACTTAGAAGATCTGAGAAAATCATATTTGAAGATAGAAAAGTGATATGACACCAGAATAAAAGCTTTTAAATAAGCATTTATCTAATAACAAAAAGGAACTGCTTATATCAAAAAAAATGAAATTATTAACTTTCAACGCTGAAAGAAAACATGAGCTAGGATCTGGATCACAGCAAGGAGAGGAGATAAGAATGTACCCTGACCCATGAATAAGCTGTGACTTTATGGCTTTTCTCTGAAACCTTTGAACTTAGAAGTACTGAAGCAGTCAGATGAATAAAATCCGGCAACTTTGCCCTCTCGTTAGCTATTTCTCCTGCTGACAGTCAGGCTTGTTTTTCATAGGGTGATCGCTTTTTGCCTATGTTCCTTAAATGTATAGGATTTTTATCAGGACAACTACAAAATAAAACTTAAAACTATTAACTTTCATCCAAGATGCTCAAGGCCAACAGGTGAAACCAATGATCCCCAAAACTTGTCAACTCTATAACCTGTAAATGGTAATGAGTTCTGACCAAGCTCTGTAAAAATGGCAGCTTCCTCTTCATGTCTAAAAACTAGCTTTACTTCAGCAGAAGGCAAGAATATCCAACATGCACAGCAGCAAAAGCAGAGTAATATCTTAAAGAATAATGCAGGGGACATGTGCAGAAAGGACAGGAGTCACCTGCTCAAAAAGTCCTCTCAATTCTATAATGGCCAACACTGTCTTCAGGAAGCTAGCAACTAAGAATATTTAGAAAATCTTCCATGTGTTTAATAATGACTTCTTGTTCTTCTCTTGTCATGTTGTATAAAGATGTACCTAAACTCTTTGAAAGAGGAGAAAAGTAGAAGTTTTGGTTTTGAGAAAAGGCCAGCTGCTGAGTCCTCCACTACCCCTTGATTGATTGTTATTTTATGTGTATAAATGAAAATATATACATATATAAAAATGAACTAGAGGGGGCTGGCGAGATGGCTCAGCAATTAAGAGCACTGGCTGCTCTTCCAGAGAACCTGAGTTCAGTTCCCAGCACCCACATGCTGGCTCACAACCATCTGTAATGGGATCTAATGGCCTCTTCTGGCATGCAGAGCACTCATACAGAAAATATAAATAAATTTTAAAAAATAAACTAGAATTTTATGTAAGAACATATATACAACATAGCAATGTTGAACAAGTTGAGTATGACCTAAATATAATTCTCTCCATAAAATTCCAAATAAATTGAAGGTAGAGATAAAAATATGAAACTTTAAGTAGAGAATTAGAAAAGACTACTCTAGTAAATAGTCACAGTGGCAAGCAATATCTGGGGACACAGGACTGGGGAAGTGGCTAACTGGGTAGAGTGCTTGTCTAGCATAGACAAAACTCTAGGTTCAACTCCCAGCACATATTCCTGTAACTGTGCAACTTGAGAGAGAGAAGCAGGAGGCTCGGAAATTCAAGATAATCCTACTGAGGGCGTTTTGGTTTTGTTTTGTGTGTGTGTGTGTGTGGTTGTGCTTGAGCACGCACGCAAGTGGTTTTTTGTTTGTTTGTTTTTTCTGAGACAAGGTCTCACTGTGAGACCCTGACTGGCCTGAAAGTCACTATGTAGACCAGGTTGGCCTCAAACTCAAAGAGATCCGCCTGCCTCTGCCCCACAAGAAGCAGGTTAAAGGCGTGCACCACCCATGCCATGCCAGGAAATCAGTTTATTTTTAATTTTTAGTGATTTCTTTATTCTTATTTCATGTGAAATAGTGATCTACCTGCATGTATGTCTGCTGAAGGTGTCAGATCGCCTGGAACTGACAGTTATGAGCAGCCACGTACTAGGTCCTGCCTCTCGGGTCCTCCAGGAGAGCAGCCAAGTGTTCTTAACTGCTGAGTCATTTCTCCAGCCTTGGCAACCAGTTTTAAAGTAGAGATTCCATAACAGGAGCTCAAAAACAACTATGACTAATTTGGGTGAGGGCTTTATTCCAAAATTTGTCTGATTTTATAGTGGAAATAAAATGGCAACAGCACTTCCTTGACAAGCAACTCGGCCATACACATTTATTTTACACGGGAATAAACAAGGTGATAGTCAAAAGAAGATAATTTCATAGAGGTTCGACCATGCTTTTAAATTCATCTCAGTTTTAATATTCATTAATTATCTAATAAAACATAAGGCTAACAACCTTGGAACGCTTCTACTTTACAGATCAAAAAGACAAAAGGAATTCTTCAAGTCACTGCAAAATCCACTAAATATATAGAAGTTAAATTCAAAACCTTAAATCTTAACATCTAGCCGAGTAAAAATACAAAAACCTTTTCCTTTTTAAGAATTATTTTTATCTCTGTGCTTGTGTACTCATAAACAATCTGCCCCGTGTGTGTGACACCCGAGGAGGGCAGAAAAGGGTGTCCTTGGAACTGGTGTTGCGGCTGCTGTACCCTGCCTGATCCTGGTACTGGGAACTGAGCTCTCAAAGACCAGGAAGCCCTCTTAAGGACTGAGGCCTCTCTACAGCCCCTTATCCTTCTTTATTACCATGTTTATTAAATGTATTCTTTGACAGTTTCACTCACGTGCATAATACACCTGGTTACGCTTGTGCCTGGCTTTCTCCTATCTCCCTTTCGCCCTGGCAGCTCCCCCCCCACCTCCTCCCTACAAGCCTCTTTCTCACACTCAGGGCTGTGTTCTGTGATCTATTTAGTCTAACCAGGGCCATCTGTGTGACCATGGGTTTACTTTAAAAAGGCACACATATAAAGAGCCAGTAGAAAAAGGCCAATTAACATAGAATTATAATACAAGCTGTGAGGCATAAGAAGGCTTGCTGTTAACTTTATCAACCATTTGCTGCTTTCTAAGCCATCTAAACAGATACTGGATGCCTGTTGTACAAAAGCACACATAAGCACACACTTCAGTAAGATAGTGCAACGTAACCATACCTTTTCAATCACTCTTTTAAAGAAATTAAGTAGCAGTACCCTACGGCCAGTTCCATGATTAAACTGCACAAAGCAGCTGTTTATCCGCTCGCAGCAACCAGCAGGTGAACCTGATTCAATATTTATCACAGGCTTTCACAGATCGCTGCTAACCAAGCAAACGTTTTAATTAAGTTGGAACTTGCTTCAAAGAGCTCATTCAAGATGTCAATCAGCAGGTATGGGATCAGATACAGTGTCAGGTGAGGGTGTGTAATACAAATCCACAACTTTCTTCATCCCATCTCTGTAAATTAGCCTGCTCTAAAGTTCAGACTCTGATTGTAACAGACTGCCAGTCTCCTGGAATGTGTAACTGAAGTCACTCAAATTCTATTGTGAAGGTTGTAAGCAATATGTTAAACTGCAGTGGGCTAGCACATTAAGACAGATCCTTTTCACGGCTGGTTTTTGATACCGTAAGTGTTTGTTACCCTACTCTCCACTGACTGTTTGCTTTCTTGCCTGGTGTAAATGGAAATTCCTTAACACAGTAGCCCCAGTTTCTGAAAAGTCTTGTTTCAGTAGAATTAATCAAAAAAGATCCAGAGTAGGATAATTTTTATCTAAGCTTACATAAGAAAAATTCGTGCGAGGAAAGGTCTCAGTTTAACAAACATACTGAAAAGGATCAACCTGTTATAACATAAAACTTCTCCTGATAGCACTATATGCAGATACAATCATAGCAATAAGTCCTGAAATAGTGATGAGCCTCACTGACAGACTTCAGGAAAAATACCTCAGGTATTTAAAAAAAAAAAAAAAAAAAGCTGGCATGAATGGTGACACAAACTTGTAATCCCAGCATTCGGGAGAGTAAGGCAAAAAGATTCCAGATTCAAGGACATCTTGGACTACGTAACCAGACTTGATCTCAAAAAGCCAGGGATGATAGTTCACACCTATACTCCCAGCACTAGGGAATTAAAAGCAAGATGATCAGGAATTTGAGGCTAGGCTGAATACATTAGATCTTATCTAAAAAGAAAATGAAAAATTTTTCTTTACAGAGGACTGCTACATATTTTAAGTGGAGTAAGTTTCTAAACTCACCATTTTGCAACTCTCACAACTGATTAAGGGACTGAGGCAAGAGGCCTAAACTAACGTTAAAATATTGGGTGAGCTGGCATGGTGACCCATGCCTGTAATCCCAGCACTTGGGAGGCAGAGGCAGGAATATCTCTGTGAGTTAGAGGCCAGCCTAGACTATAAAGTGAGTTCCAGGACAGTCAGGGCTATTGAGTAAGACTCTGTGTCAAAACAAAACAAAAACACCACCACCACCAACAACAACAACAAAATCATTGAGTGAAAAGCTGTTGGGGAAATAAAATAATCACATAGTCTCAAAGATCACTACAGGACTGGAAAGATGGATCAGCAGCTATGAAGAGCAGGATGCACTGCTGATCTTGCAGAGGACCCAAGTTTGGTTCCTAGAACCACACAGAGTGGCTTACAACCATTTATAATTCCAGTTCCAAGGTATCTGACACCCTCTTCTGGCCTCCTCGGACACCAGCACACACCTAGTGCACATACATACTTGCAATCACACATATATACAGATGAAATAGTCATGTGTGATAGCACATGACTTTAATCCTAGCACCTGGGAAGCAGAGGTAGACAGAAGACTGAGTTCTAGGTCAGCCAGGCATACATAGTGAGATCCTGTTTTGAAATAAACAAACATTTTAAAAAAGTCACCCTGGGGCTGGGCAGTGGTGACACATGACTTTAATCCCAGCACTTGGGAGGCAGAGACAGGCAGATCTCTGTGAGTCTGAGGCAAGCCTGGTCTCCTAAAGCTAGTTCCAAGACAGCTAGGGCTGTTAAACAGAGAAACCCTATCTCAAAAAAACCAAAAGAGTCACCCAGGGATTAACCATCAATTACGAAAGCTTTGACTAAGTGGTTAACTCAGCATTAACAGTGCTGAAACAAGCCGGGTGCTCATGTTCATACTTCTAACACAGGAAGAATAAGTCTGAAGCCAGCCTGTTCTAGACAAGCCTAGACTACAGAGACCATACCTCAACACAATACAAAAACAACAGTAAGGGGGCTGGAGAGATGGCTCAGAGGTTAAGCACACTGGCTGCTCTTCCAGAGGTTCTGAGTTCAATTCCAAGCAACCACATGGTGGCTCACAACCATCTATAATGAGATCTGGTGCCCTCTACTGACCTGCAAGTATACATGCACTGTATACATAATAAATTTTGAAAAAAAAAAAAAAAACAACAGGAAGATAAACTGGTTTCATATGCCTCCTGATATAAGAAATGTCATTCTGAGTCACCTTGGTTCTAAAGTCAACAATCAAGCTAGGGTGTAGATCAGATCTTGCTTAGCACAGACTAGACATGCTCAACACCTACCAAAGTATAGGAAGATTCAAATAAGGCATAAGAAAGAACACAGGAACAGAGAAATAATAATAAAAAGTTATATGTGCATTTAGTTGGTGGAAATTGATCCAACTGTACATTTGACATGCACACCTGTATACATTTCAAAAATATTTAAAAATACCACCCCTCAAGTCTAGAAGTGATTTTTATTTTCTACTTTATATTTCAGTATTATAATTTTTCTGTGTATGAATGTTTTGTCTGCATGTATATATGTACACAACACGCATGCAGGAGCCTGCAGAGAACAGAAGAGGACCGCAGATCTCCTAGAACTAAAATTACAGGCAGTTATAAGCCTTATGTGGGTGCTGAGAATAGCAAAGTGCTCTTAACTGCTAAGCCATCTCTCACACCCCTATTCTGGTACTTTTCAAACTTCAATGAATCTTTTTAAATTAAATAAGAGAACAATACTATGCTATAAAGTCATCTTGCACACTCAGACCAAAATTCTATCAACAGAATTTATACAAAGTGGGCTGGGGAGCTAGTTCAGTTGGCAAAGTACTTGATTTTTGAGAGTGAGGACCTGAGTCTGATCCCTAGAATCCACATAATGAAGATGGACATGGTGAGAGTATACATAGAATCCCAGTTCTGGATTGAGGCAAAGAGAATCCCTAGAGTTCCCTAGCCAGCCAGCCTGGCCTAATCTGAGAGCGCCAGGACAACGGAGACACCCTGTCTCAATAATCAAGGCAGATGACATAAAACAAATGACACACGCATGCACACATATCTGCAGGTGTACATGTGTACATACACACAACACAATAAACGTTTTGCTTCTATCATGGCCATTGAAATTTAGTTATCATCCACACACAAACCTTTAACACAGTGCCTTCCCCAACAGAATCTTCTCTAATGATGGATGGTTCAACATCTGACTATTCAATGTATTTTCCATTAGCCAGATGAGAATATTGCGTACCTAAAAAGTAATTAGTGTAACTAAGTGAATTTTAATTAACTGAAAGAGTCCCAGTTGCTATCCAAGCCAGCTTCCCTACACTGAGCACAAACACTGGGATAAGATGTGAAAGCATCCAGAAGGACATCCTTGACGATCTGTGTCTTTCTGTTGTAATGACAGACTAGGAAGAAACTCACTCCTTTAAACAGCGAAGACATAGGCTGCTGCCTGTCACAGCAAGCGAGTCAGCACAGGCCTGGGCACTCTTGGTCCCTGTACAGCTACCTCATCAGCTGTAAATCGGCATATTTTGGGTCACAACATCAAAACAGGGATGTTTCATCAGCAGTTATAAATTTGTACTGGTTTCAAATTTTAATCATCAAAAACGATGCTCAGCAGATGCATTTATCACAAAACTTTGAAATGTTAACATCTTGTTTTTTCTTAAATTGCTACAGTCAGCCTACGGAATACTGTCTTTTCAATACTGAAGTTTGTGAGGACATCGTTGCTTCTTTCACTGCCAGCATACCACAGAGCTGTGTGTCCACTCTAACACAGACGGAGAACTTTAATTCACGATCAAGATCTGCACAATAGCTTTCAGGAGTGCTTTTCTGTATTTAACTTCTGTTGTTCACTTTCAGCACGGAATTTCAAGTGTCTTTCTGTTTCTTCATTTCACGGGCCATTCTAAGGCCATTCTCCACTATCTACTCTCTAACAGCTTTTGGCCCTTGGGCTGTAAATATAAATGCTTCCTCTTTTTCTAATCACTGTGACTCACAGGAATAGCTGCAGAATCTCCTAGACATTTCCAACAACAAATAATTATACTACATAACTGCAGAACACAGTGAGTAATGCACACAGGCTCTCGGCCTCACACAGGATCTCAGGAGGAGTCTGCATTTGTGCACCACCCTGCCCACCTGCCAGTTTGCTATCCTTTGTGGGCATCTTGTTTGGGGTAACTTAGCCCTGCCAACACACACCAACTACATCTGTGGTTTGGTTTGGCTTTCTTGTCAGTGCCTGGTCTTTAACTCGCACACATTCATTTGTCTTCTGGGTCACTGAGGCAGTAAGTCAAACAAGATTGCCTCCATAATGTCTGTCAAAGTGACTGGCTATAAGAAGGGCACACTCATCCAAGGTAACTAATACTGCCATTTTCAGGTACCTTAAAGGATTTTAGGGCAGCCAACCCAAGCATCTTTGTCATAAGCTCATTCTTCTTGTGAGTGGTGTATGACCATAAAGTCTCAACACAAAATGACAAAGAGTCCTTCTGAATGTTGTAGTCAAAGTACATTCATTCTCCAGCCAAGAGCAGCTTTTGTGATCAAGAGAAATTCCTTCCTTATCCTGGATCTTGGCCTTTGGTCTTTCCCTAGGGTTTTGCAAAAATTTGCATTTGGGACTAGAGAAAAGAGTCAACCATTAACACTTGCTTTCTGCTCTTCCAGAGGACACAAGATTGATTCCTAGCACCCACAGGCACATGGCATTAAAACATACAGATAAATGAAGATGAAAATTAAATCTTAAAAAAAAATTTACCTTGCCACATTTGGTAGCACACACCTTTTTATCCCTGTACTCACGAGGCATAATCAGGCAGATCTCTGTGAAGCCAGTAACTTCCGGCTTCAATTACTAAGACTGAAACAGACTGGAAGAGTTGGCAATATTTTCTCTAAAGGTCAAAGAGAGAAAGGGTTTCATGGGCTGTAGATGCTACTCAACTCCTTTTGTTCTGTTTTTCTTTGATTGAGATAGAGTCGCACTATGTGCCAGGGTGCCCTAGAACCCCCAAGTACTAGTATGAGGTGTGGCAGCAAGTCTGGCCCTCAACTCTGCCTCTACAGAACAAAGTATAACAGATGTCTAAATGAATGTAAACTATTCCAACACATACACACACACACACAAAGAGAAAAAAATTCTTTATAACAATGGGCATCAGGCTATAATTAGCCCAATAAGCCATCATGTCACAGCCATAAACCCATACCAAAAAAGAAAATATCAAAATGCATGTGTAAAACTAGGCAAGCAAAAATTTGAATTTTAAGTCTTTACTATGACCACACTATATCAAATAATAAAAAAGCTATAAATTTTATAAAATTAAAAAAATATGATAAAAGTAATCATATAATACACACTAAAATGCAAAAATAACTACAAATTCCTGGTGCTTTCTTAGTATTACTCAAATCTTCTTACAAAGACAAAAAAACTCCATGCCTTATATATGTTCTTGTGACTTGCATTTGGGGACTGCAACATTAGCAAACCTGACAGACTCAGAAATCACTTGCATCCTGTGGTTTGCTCTCTTGCTCCCCTTGAAGCCTGTGGCCACTAAGTAGATAAGCCTCCTAGAGAATGACAGCTACCCACACTAGCATCCTAGCCAACCAACAGTGAACTCCTTAAACCAGGGCTGATCTCCTGACCTACCACTGATCATAGACAGAGGCCAGGCAACATTAGCAGAAAATATGCACGGCTGAGGTCAACCAAAATGCAGACCCCAAAAGTAAGCTAAGTAAATGTTTAGTTTGTTACACAGCAATGGGCAATTATGTATATGTTCATACACATGCATACAAGTACACATATGTAAAAGTAGGCAAAACATCAGGGTTCCAGAAGGGATAGCTGAATAGGACTAAGGCTAATAACTTGCTCATATTGCTCATATTGATGGTTTCCAAGTTTTCTTTAATAAATAGATACTGCTTTGATGATATTCAGGGGGAAAATGTTGTCTTCCGGTCCCAGGTATTTCAGGACATACAGATTACTGCGCAGACATGGATAAGTCCAAGAACCACACCACACACAACCAATCCCCAAAATGGCAAAGAACTGGCATCAAGAAACCCCAGCCACAAAGACTCTAATCTCTTAAGGGGGTTGACCCCTAGTTCCTGAGGAACATGCGTTTTGCCAGGAAGCAGAGGACGCAGGCAAAGAGTGAGAAGGCAATGAGTGCAGGAGCAGGGGCCATCAAAGCCCTTGTGATGCCCAAGGCATTAAGTCCAAGGTACCAAAGGGCCCCAGCACTCAAACTCAATCATCTTGCTTTCATTGCTCCCCACAAGCTTGGGAAGTAGATTCAAAGTTACATAGCCAAGGGCTGTAGGCTCTGCCAATGAAATCCCAAGGTTCAAGCCAAAGCCAAGGCCACAGCTCTAGCTTAGAATCCCAAAGGTGCACAGGTCCCTGTGAAGGCCCCATAGAAAAGGTTCCTATCTGCCAATGTGAAGGCAAATGGACGGGTGTGACACACCTATACACCATTTACAGGTAATCAGAGCCCTATGCTGTTTTTACAAATAAAGTTGAGCCAAGATCTGTTAAGAGAAAGAAAGGAAGAAAAGAAAGAAGGAAGGAAGGAAGGAAGGAAAAGAATGTCATTAAAAATACAAAATTCGGGGCTGGAGAGATGGCTCAGCGGTTAAGAGAACTGACTGCTGTTCTGGAGGTCCTGAGTTCAATTCCCAGCAACCACATGATGGCTCACACCCATCTATAATGAGATTTAAATAATAAATAAATTTAAAAAAAAAAGAGGAGATCGTATGCATGGCCATAGCTCCCTTTAAAAAAAAAAAAATTTCTGGGCCAGTAAGATGACTTCCTGGGTAAAAATGTCTAAGACAAGCACAACACACACAAACGTAAATAATTAGATATAAGAAAAAATTTAAAAATATACAAAATGAAGCATTAATATAATTAATCTTAATCAATAAAAGCCAAGTGCCAGATATCGGTATAAAGCCTGGAAGATCAGAGACCCAAGAGCAGCTGCCAGTTTTTGGGCGGAGGGAGGAGACCAGTAAGAAGCAACTGCCAGCAACTCCAGGTTCTCTGATCTCCCAGGTTTTACCCGACATCTGGTTTTTATTGGTAAGATTGATTAAACTAATGCTTCAACAAAATTCAGGGTCTAGAGAAAAAACTCAACAGTTAAGAACACATACGGCTCTTGCAGAGAACCCAAGTTTGTTTCCCAGCACCCACATCAGGAGGCTTACAAGTGCCTGGAACTTCAGCTCCAGCAGATACAACACTCTCTTCTTCCTTGGGCACCAGCACTTACATACATATTACCAAACAGGCATGTAGGTACATACAAAATTAAAAAATAAAAAAATTAGTTCAGGTGGGGTTTGGTGGCATACAACTTTTGTCCCAGCACTTAGGAGGCAGAGGTGGAAAGATCTCTGATTCAAGGTCACACTGTTCTACATACTAAATTACAGGTCAGCCAATGCCCACTGAGACCCTTTCTTTAAAAAAAAAAAAAAAAAAGCCAGGCATGATGGTGCACACCTTTGATCCTAGCACTTGGAAGGCAGAAGTAGGTGGATCTCTGAGAGTTTGAGGCCAGCCTGGTTTACAGAAAGAGTCCCAAGACAACCAGGGCCAAACAGAGAAAACCAGTTTCAAAAATAGATAGACAGACAGACAGACAGATAAAAATAAAAGAGTTTAAATATAAAAGCAAAACTATGAAAACCAAGAAAAATGTGCTGTAAACTTATAGAAAAGGACCTAGAAAGATTCTCAAGAGTCTATGGTGTTTATCTGCAGGAAGGCAAAGCAGGACAGAAGTACTATGGAGAACATCTTGTTTTTACTCTGCTAACTTACACCGATAGATTTTTTTTAAAAGAAGTTATTACTTGTCATTTCTTTTAAAAACTGAGTTTAAGCCAACCATGGGAATGTATAGCTATAATTCATCATTCAGAAGGCTGGAGCAGGAAAGTCAAGAGCTCAAAGGCAGCTCAGGATGCATGGCAAAACGTTGTCTAGTGGTGTGTGAGGTCTTTCTGTTTATCTGTTGCTTTCATTAGTTAATGAATAGAAACTGCCTTGACCTTTTGATAGGGCAGAACTTAGGTAGGTGGAGAAAACAGAACTGAATGCTGGAAAGAAGAAAGCAGAGTGAGAGAGAGCCGCTATGGAGCCGCCAGAGTCAGACATGCTGAATCTTTCCCGGTAAGCCACAGCCAAGTGGCGATACACAGATTAATAGAAATGGGTTAAATCAAGATGTGAGAGTTAGCCAATAAGAGGCTAGAGCAAATGGGCCAAGCAGTGTTTTAATTAATACAATTTCTATGTGGTTATTTTGGGGCTAAACTAGCCAGGCGGCCGGGACAAACAAGCAGCCTCTCCCTACAACAGTCTAGAAAAAAAGACAGCCACAATTTTTAAAAAAAAATAACCATCAAATCTAGGTCCAGAGATGGCTCTAGGCATTTGTTGTACAAGCCTGGTAACCTCAGTTTACCAGAACCCAGAGAAAAGTGGAAGGGCACAGCTGACCTCACAAAGTTGTCCTCTAGGGGTTGGAGAGATGGTGCTTCCAGAGGACCGTGGTTCAATCTCTAGTACCCACATGGTAGCTCACACTCACCTATAACTCCAGTCCTGGGGATCTGACAATCTCTTCTGGCTTCTGTGGGCACCGTGCACATAGGAGCACAGACACATGCAGACAAAGAACCCATATACATAAAACACATGCACTGTGATCATGTCTCTCTGATTCACAGACTACTAAAGATCAGCTGATTTGATCTTGGTCTCTTCTATTTTATTCTATATAGGGTATCACCAGACTGGCAGCATCAAACTAGCTATGGAGTCCCCAGGTTGGCCTTGAATTCACAACCCTACTGCCTGGGCCTCCTGAATGGTTAAATTATAGACCTAAGCCACTCTAGCTAAAGGTATTTTAATATCAGGCATATTATAATAAAATCTATTTTCTCTTACATATTTTTAAGCATTGGTTAATAACAAAAATTTCCCCTTCTTTTTCTTTCCCTTGTCCTCATTTATAATCCATAAATTTATATTTTAAAACTAAATTTTGTAATCATGATTCCACCATTTACCTGACCATGATCATGGTCAAATTTAGTATCTTTTAAAATTATGTGTATGTGTATATACCTGTATGTATGTTCACCACAGGTGTGTGGGTGCCCTGAAAGACCAGAAGGGAGCCTTGAATCCCCTGGAACTGGAGTGACTGTCAATTGTGAGCCACCAACATGGGTGCTAGAAACTGAACCTGGGTCCTCTGCAAAAGCAGCAAGTGCTCTGAACCTCTAAGCCATCTCTCTAGCCCCTTATCCAGTATCTTTAGGCTTCACTTTTCTCACCTATCAGATTAACATCTGCTCTATTTTCTTCACAGTGCTGAGGTTAACATCAAATGAAAGAAGACATAAATTATTTGCTACAAGTAGAGATTCCAAAAAGCTATTAGTATATTATTATAATTCCTTGAGAAATAAACTACTGTATGTAACCGACCGGCAAAGGTTTTAGAATTCTGTTCCCATATTAGGTTTCAACTAGTTATAATATTATTTAACAACCTGTCCCTCTGGTAGCTACAGAAGTCAAAAGTTGTTCCTAATTTTTTATTTATATTACTTATCAACTTACTTCCTAACTCTTGAAACTCATTGCTTGGTATCTTCCTTGAGTATGCTAATACACAAAAGTTAAAACAAAATATATTTACTTTTAGTACTACAATACTATTATACCCCTTATATATAAGGATCTGACCAAAAGTCATAAGCTAAAAATAATAGAGAATCATGCATTAATTTCTTTAACTTAGGTCTTTTTAAAAATTAATTTATATTTATTCCACAAATACGTGAGCACCAAGTACAGGCTCTGTGCTAGATGCTGGCGGGTATAAAAATGTGAAAATCAGACATTGTACTTGCTCTGATAAACAACCTGCCATGAGACAAACACGGCAGGATAAACATGCACGTGATGGTAAGCTTTCGAAAACACTGTAAAGAACACAGACAGGTTGCTGAGTGAGAAACTATCTTGAAACTATACTTACAAAGTACTGCACACTGCGTGACCTGTGACAGCACAGAAATGAACTGCCTGTCACCCCAACTCTGAAGAAATGTAACCATTCAACCCAGCCTCTCTACTCAACAGCCTTGTGAGATGAACAAGTTCCTTAAGCCTGTACCTCAGTTTTCTCTTGTAGTATTAGGGGAACGATCTTCCCCATAAGAATGATATAACTAACTCAAATGCTTTTGCTTTATTTTGAAACTAAGCACAAAGGAAAATTAATATAATTTGAAAATAAAAATTACTCATATGAATCTATATTTTCCAAGTGAATTAACATTCCTAAACTACTTAAAGAAGTGTCCTAGCAAACAATAAACATCATCATATAAATAAGCATCACCATATATATGTAGTTACAATACAGCTAACTCGTCATTTTAAATAAAATTAAATTAAAATTGAGAAAATGACCCAAAAAACACTTTGAAAGAAAACTGGCCATTTTCTCATGAGGTCCTAGAAGACACTTTTAAGCAGAAACAGAAAGACAGAGACATAGGGAAGAAGCGAAGAGAGGGACCAAAGGTAGGAAAAAGAAAGGGGTGGGGGCGGGGGAAGAAGCCCCAAGGCTCCTGGGCAGCAGCTTTTGACAAAGGTCAACAGCGCACTCTGCTGGAACTAAGTCTTTCCTACACTCTGAACAAAAAGCTGCTCCTGCTTGCTACATTGAATTAAATAGAATTACTATTGTTAATGTATTTAATGCTATCATTTCTTTAATAAAAAATAAACACTGGAATAAGAATAAAATATATCTGTAGTAATACCTTACTCATTATAAAGGTTTACTTAAAAACATAAATCAATTCCTAAGAAAATGATTAAGAATTCTGAAACAAAGCAGTATTAGACTATTATTATATTGCCCAAAACCCAATGCTTCTATTGACAAAATTCTAATCATGCGAAGACTGATGATTCACTATATTGCTAATATACGAATTATTATAAGAAAAGGACTCTAAAAGCCAGGTGTGATGGTACACACCTGTAATACCAGTACTAAGAAGTCAGAGGCAGGCAGAAGTTCAAGGTCATTGTTAGGTTAGGTAAGAAGGTGAAGGCCAGCCTGAGACCCAGAGACCTGTCTCAAACAAACAAAACAAAAGGACAATTAAAAAGAAAAGAATAGGGGCTGCAGAGATGGACCAGCAGTCAAAAGTACTGGATCTTCCAGAGGATCCAAGCTAGATTCCCAGAACCCACATGGCAGCTCACAGGTGACTGTAATTTCGGTTTCAGGGGACCAGATGACACCCTTTTCTCACCCCTATGGGCACTGCACACATGTGGTACACATACAAAAATGCAGACAAAACATTAATATGCATAAAAGAATTAAAAACAACAAAAGTAACTTGGAACCATTCCCACTCTTAGGAGTTCTTTCTCACTGTTCTTTAAAACATACATCCAGGGCTGGAGATGGTTCAGAGGTTAAGAGCACTGGCTGATCTTCCAGAGGACCCGAGTTCAGTTCCCAGCACCCATAGGGCGGTTTACAACCACCTGTAACTCCAACTCTAGGAGATCTTACACCCTCTTCTGTATTTCACAGGTACCAGTACAAATGTGCACACACAGAGAGACACCACACACACACACATCTTTAAAAATAAATCTATGTTTAGTCTGTTTTAAGAAAAGGTCAATCTACAATGTCCAGAAAGTGAACCAGATGTGGGTAACGAACTGTAATTTTAAAAACAAAAAGTGCTGGGAGGCAGAGGCAGGTGTGTCTCTGTGAGTTCAAGGCCAGCCTTGTCTATAGAAGCGAGTTCCAGGACAGCCAGGGCTGTTACACAGAGAAACCCTGTCTCGAAAACAAAAACAAACAAACAAACAAACAAACAAATCAGAAGATATTGACTATTTTCTTTCCTCTTCCTCTTACCTGTAGTGATACATTTTTATTTGACCACCAAAAGACTGAACTGTCAGACCTCACATGGAAGTTAATAAATTCCCTTGAGATCATTTAAGAGTCTGCACTTAGCCTGCTATCCTACTGTGACTTGGCCTGTTTAAGTTTAACCTGCCTTTAAGAAAACAATAAAACCAATTTTCTATGTCTTAAATGTACCACGCAATCAGCACATTCACTATGACGACATATTTTATAATGATTGTTTCATTTGTAATTACTTATTCTATTGTCTGTTTTTTTGTTCGTTTGTTTTTTTCAACTACCTGTAATGGGACTATTGTCTGTTAAGAAGTAAAAAATACAGATTATTTAAACTTTAGAATTTGTGGCACTGGGCTGGAGAGATGGCTCAGCACTTAAAAGCAGTGGCTGCTCTTCCAGAGGAACTTGGGCTCCCAGCACCTACATGGTGGCTCACAACATCTGTTAACTATAGTTCCAGTGGATCTAATGCCCTTTTCTATCTCCCTGTGCACCAGACATACATGTGGTGCATATCTACATACATGTAGATAAGGCATTCATATACCTAAAATTAAGTAATTTTTTAAAAAGTTTTTTGTGGCATGTTTTGCCTAGCCATTCAGAACATACATAAAAAACTAATTTATGCAATTATGTTTTCTATTGCAAACTCAAAAATGAGCAAATATCAGAAAACAAGCATATTATCTTTGGATTTTTATTAGCACTGACATAAGCACTAAAAGTGGTAAACCCCACACCTGAGCTCATGTTGTTATGTCGCTGTCAAAACTCCCACACTAGAAATATAGACATTTACACTCAAGTTATGTGTATTATACCAGGTACATGAAACTGTTTTCAAGCTTAGACTTGGGTCTCATTACCAAGGCAGTTCATCACAGAAAATCTATGTAAAATTTCAAAATCTGGAAAACTAAAAAGATGTGAAGCACCTTTAGTACAAAGCATTTCAGACAAAAAATATTCAACCTATATAGATTAAGAAACATTTTAAAATCTGAAGAAAATGTCAAAATCCGTTACAATTCTAACCCTAAGCATTTCAGATAATGGTTATTCAATATGTACACTGTTGCTGCTATTTTAAGCTCTAAAATATACTAACATCTCTGCAATGATTTGATCCTCATACCTGCCTTGTGAGACAGACACTTGTATCTATATTTAGCAAGTAGGAGTTTAGGTACCAAGAGTTTAAAAAGAGATCAAGGATGTGTGTGTGTATGTATGTGTGTGCACCATGCAAATAAAAGTTGTGTTTCACTCCAGCTCTTCAAGGCCAGACAGAGAACAGAGGCTGTATTTAGGTCAGTGGTAGAGCACCTAGCATTTAAGAAGTTCTCGAGCATTCTGAACTCAAATATAAAGAAAGAAATAGATTTGTTGATCAATACATTAGTAGACAAAGAAACTCAGCATGCACACACACAAAGAGGGACATTATTTAGCCTTTAAAACCAGAGATAGTGCTAGTTACAATATGAACCTGGAGGATGTTATACAAAGTGGAATAAACCACAAACAGGAAGAAAAACACAATATATTCTCACCTATATGAAAAACAAAAAAAGTCAAATCTAGGGACAAAGAAGAGAATCCCTAGGAGACGACTAGGGATGAAGAAGTGCAGTTTATGTGATGACATGGTCAGAGGACACAAAGACCCAGTCATACAGTGAACGCCATGACGACTGCAGCTTATGCTCTACTGCATATCAGAAGTTCATCACGACTGTATGTCAAGTGTTCTTAAGTATACACAAAGCTCTATAAACCATGTGAGATGGATATGGTAGTTAGATCAGCTTCATTAATAATTTCAGCATATAGAAGGATACCAAAACACCATGCTGTGTGTGTGTGTATATATATGCATATATATATACATCATACAACATTATATAAAAATTGATCATGTAGGCAGTCTGATTCCAGTATTTATTCATTTTGAATGTACATGTATCTACTGTATATTTTGTGTGTGATGTATATACATGAATGTGCAGGTGTGTATGCCCCCAAGTATGCATGTGGATTCCAGAGAAGAATGTAGATATTTTCCTCCATGGCTCTCCACCTTATTGCCTTGAGACAGTGTCTCTCACTGAATTGGAAACTTGCCACTTTGGCTTGGCTGGCTGGCCAGTTAGCCCTCTCCTTCTCTAACCCTCAATGCTAGGATTAGAGACACAGCAGTCATAGCCAGTTTTTTATGCACGTCGTCATGTTTACAGAGCAAATGCTCTAACCCATTACCCATCATCCATTCTTTTAACAAAAAGAAAAAAAAAAGCCTCTAGCCAAGCAAGTGGCATATTCCTGTACCAAGTGCCTCAAGAAGCTGAGAGAAGGACCTCTTAAACCCAGGAGTCCTGGGTCAATCTGAGCAACACCTTAAGATCCACCCTCCCAAAGACTTTAAGACAGGATTAGGTGGTGCAGGAGAATTGTCTGTATTCTGTCAATCATGTTTTAAATAAATGATGATTGGCCAGGCAGGAAGTATAGGAGGGAAAACCAGACAGGAAGTAGAGGTGGGGCAATGAGAACAGGAGTATTCTGGGAAGAAGGAAGTTCCTCCCCAGTCCTGCCCAGACCACCAAAGAAGCAGGATGTGACCTGCCTCGCTGAAAAGGGTACTGAGCTATGTGGCTGACATAGATAAGAATAGTGGGTTAATATACATTTTAAGAGCTAATACAAAGCCTGAGCTAATGGGCCAATCAGTTTATCATTAATGTAGACTCTCTGTGTGATTTTCTTTGGGACTTACCGGCTGTGGGAACTGGGCAGGACAGGAACCCCAATAAGCAGGCCCTAATGTTACAATTAGGGTCTTACAATGAAGCCCAAGCCAACTTCTTAACTTCATGATCTTCCTGCCTCAGCCTCCCAAGAGCTTGCATAATAGCCAAGAAACCATGTTTTTTATCTTGTTTTAATATAAGATAAAGGGCTAGAGCATGTTATGAGAATGAATGATGGCAAATACCCAAAGACAGCACTGCTTGGCGGAGTGCACAGAATAAGGCGAAGGGGAAGGCCCAAAAAACGCTGGACAGACAGCATAAAGGAAGATTGTGAAGCCTTGGGTATGAAAATAACACAAGCATCTAGGACTGCCCAAGATAGGAACAACTGGAGAACTGCCAGATGATGATGATGATGATGATAAAACCAAATAATAATAATAGGAGGAGGAGGAGCAGCTGAAACAGCTGAAGAGACAGCTCAGTGTTAAGAGCCCTGGCTACTCTTCCCAGGACCCACATGGTGGCTCACAACTCTCTGCAACTCCAACTCAAGGAGCTCTGATGCCTTCTCTTGAGCCCAATCTTGGGACTCCACATAATAAGAGAACCTCCACGTTCTCCAAGCAGTATATGTGTACTCCCACCCAATGAACTGGTAGGAAATGTAATTTTTTTAATTGGGAGCAACAGAAAGATACCTGACACTGACCTCTAGCAACCACATGTGTACACATGTTGTACACACATACACATACACACACACACACAAAGAGAAATACTTTTTAAAAAGTTTTAGAAAACAATATCAGAACAAAACACAACAGCAACAAAAAAGAACTTTAAGAAACCCTTTTAGTACTGCCCTTTAATTCACTTTATAAAGGAGAAACTGAGACAGAGAGGAAAGGGTTTATCATGGAAAGGGTTTATCATCTCACGCATTAGTGAGCACAAATACAGTCGGATTGTTTAGGAATTTGAGATCTTCTATCGTTCAAATCATGCTACTCTTTCTCTACTTTCAAATGGATTTAGATTTAGAAAACTCCCTATTTCCCTTCTGTAAACTAAGCAAAGGCATGATACGTACAGTTTGGAAAGAGGAGCTTGTCTTTCCTACAGGAGATTCGGGTTTTACTCTCTTTTCCAAAGCTACTCGTGCATCCAAATGGTGGTCGTCCTTTTCCAAACAATGACGTTTTCTCATCTATAAACACAGAATCAGATAAAGAATAGCTTGACTGTGGATTTTTCTATCTTCTCTCTTCTTCCTTCAAAAGGCTATTTCTAATTAGTAATAATAAAATATTAAAAACCAACACGAAGCCGGGCAGTGGTGACGCACGCCTTTAATCCCAGCACTCAGGGAGGCAGAGGCAGGCGATCTCTGTGAGTTGGAAGCCAACCTGGTCTACAGACGAGCTCCAGGAATACACAGAGAAACCCTGTCTTGAAAAAAAAAAAAAAAAAAAAACAAACAACAACAAAAACCTAACACAAACAGAAACCTCATAACACCACTTAAGTCAAAGAGAATATATAGTAACAACTCTTGGATCCTAATCAAGTATTAACGTATAAAAATTACTTAAAAACAAATTACTGTATTATAATGATCTCCCGATAAAATTGGCATACCACGTAGACAATAAATACAGCATTACGGTAAAGCTCTACAGCAAAGACAAACCACATACCTAGCTGGAAAATACATAATTTTAATAATTAAGCCACATTATAGATCCTAGCTTCATTTATAATGGATACTTTTACAAAAATAAGTTAGTTTATTCTACTTCTAAAAACAAGGTTTAATTACAGAAGTTGTTAGTAGATATTTAAACTATGTAAAACTAGAATACATGCAATTAAAGTATATCCATCTGAAAGTACTCAATTATTTACATAAAAGTGAAATGTTAATAATCCCTCTTCTATAGTTATAACTAAATGTATTAAATTCCCAACCCCCCATCTTTGTGGCATAAATTTCAAGAAGACTATGTATTCCATATGAAGTATCTGGTAATTCACGTCTTTAAATAAGTTTTAGAACTATTCATGTCTTATCATGTACTGATCTTAAAAACTCAGTAAGTAGCCAGGCATATAGGTGCTGCATGCTTGCAATCTCAGCTATGCAGAAAGCCAAGGAAGGATCACAAAACCAGCCTGGGCAACTCAGCAAAATCCTGTCTCAGAATAAGTGAGTGTGAACTCAGCGGGACAAAGTATTTGCTCAGCATGCTGGAGGACAGGGGTTCAAGACTCGCCATGCACATGCATAAACACCAAAAACACCACAAAAACAACATTAACCCCCAATAAATAAGAGTAAACTTTGTCACTATACCTACATTATCAAACCAATATTATCTACTGATGCACAATTAATAAAAACTCAGAGAGAAAAAATGGGGTCCAACCTGAAGACCTGAAAAGCAAAGCAGCCAGCCACTGCCTCCTACCTCGACCTCAGTCCAAAATTGATGTTCCAGCCTCCAGGAATCTCAGAATAAGACTGTTTGAAAGCCGTTTCCTCTCGTTTTTTAATCCTCTGTAGGGCTGGGATTAAAGGCATGTACCACTGGAATTAAAGGTATGCACCACCCAGTTTCTATGGCAACTAGTGTGGCTATTGGAATTAAAGGTGTATGTTACCATGGCCTGGTCTGTAAGGCTGACCAGTGGGGCAGTTTTACTCTCTGATCTTCAGGCAAGCTTTATTTATTAAATTACAATTGAAATGCCACTATAATCTATAGTGTGAAAGGTATTTGAATCAAAAGAAAACGCTATTATTAGGTAAAAAGCATTGAAGAGTTTTAAAAGTACAGTAATGGGGCTGGAGAGATGGCTTAGCAATTAAGAGCACTTGTTGCTCCTGCAGAGGAAATAGGTCCAGTTCCCAGCACCCACATGGTGGTTCAGAAGCATCCATAAGTCCAGTTCCTAGAGAACTAATAACCTCGTCTGGTCTCTGCTGGCACCAGGCACGCACGTGGTATACATAAACACATGCAGGCAAAACATATTCACACACATAAAATTAAAATAACAAAACTAAAATAAAATTTTAAGTACAATATTCTTCAACAGCATAGATATTAAAACTGTAACAATATAAAATAATATGGCCCCTGTACAAGAATGGCACAAAGAGTCACAAGGCACCTGCATTTTTAACTCTCTCATAAGCAAGATCTAGTTTAATTTAAAAAAAAAATCAGATGAGAAAGCAGAAGATAAGCTGTTTGGGAAAAAAACACCAGCGGGGGAGGGAGGCAGACGATGGGAGAGCGTCACTATGTTCAAAACACATAATATCCATGCATAAAAATGTCATTATGAAACCCATTATTTTATGCAATGAATTATATTAACACTTTTTAAATTAATAATTCTGGAAGATTATAAAGTGGCTATATGTTTAGGATATGCCTTAAGCAAATACTTTCCTCCCAAATTCTTCATGCATGAGGAAACACCATGCAGCTGCTTTACAGCAGTGTGAACAGACTGCTACACTAACAACTTCCTTTGCAAGAAGTAACAATAAAATGAAAATGACCATTTACTTCGTAGCTATGACACAACTAACTATTCTCTACCAGTGCCACCAACTTCCTGTGCAGCTAGCCCTGACTAGGTAGCTAGATGATCTTAACAGCCAATAAACTGCTTACCTGCTGTGCGGTCTCTAAGGGGCGGATTCTTTTCTTCTCTATTTGAAAATCATCATCTTCACCTCTGTGTGTGGATGCCTGTTTCTTGGCAGATAACTTTGCAGCCAGAGTATTTTTTTCAGGAGAGTCTTATATAAAAAGTAATTTCATATAAGTATGGTATATTTATAATAAAAATATTATAAATTATAAATTCTATGACATTTTCAGAAGAAAACCAAGACTTATTACTATAAATTTCATAACACAATTTAAAACCTATGATTTTTTTTCCATTGACTGATTGATTGAGATAGTGTCTCACTACGTAGCCATGGCTGGCCTGGAACTCACTCTGTAGACCAGACTAGCCTCAAACTCAAAGAAACCTACCTGCCTTCGCCTCTGAAATTAAAAATATCCACCAAGACATCCAGCAAGGTTTTTTTTTTTTTGAAAACTTTTTATCACCCCATTTATTTTTACCATAAATACAAAAAACATTTCAAGAAACATACATTTAACATGAAACACCCAATTTGTTTTTCTCATAAACTCGTGTTTTATAGGGCATTATCTATTATACAGTTTAAGGAATACAACTGTCAGGTCTGGGAGTATGGCTCACTTGGTAGAGCAAAAGTTCCCTGCATGTGAGCTGCTTTATGTTCAATCTCTAATACAAAGTATCTTGACAAAAAATGCAAACTGAGTCCTTCAAGACTCAATAAACCTTATTTCATTACTATGAAAACCTTAATGTTTCTTTCCTACTGAGCTTCATTATGTTCACAGAATAAGATTTATGTCTCAATCTCACAACCCTGAAAGCTCATTCTTACAACCATCAAAAACCTCTCAACTCCTAAATTATAAAAATTATTCCTAAAAAGTGAACTTTAAAGAAATGCCCAGTATTACAAAGTTAATAATTTGTAGCTCTTAGGTGCAACAGATTTGCCATTTTACTTCAAAATCCTTAAGAATAATTCCAATACTGACAAACACAGCATCCTGATTTCTGGAAACATGGCAAACACATTTCCTTTTCCTCAATGTCTATACCACTATTTCCTCACTATCCTATACACTGGTTCTTCCATTTCCTATGTACCTTTTCTTTTTTAATTATTACTTATTAAAGTGCTTTATTAATTGTAATCACAGGCAATTCCAGAGATTATGTGAAGCAAGAACAAATAACAAAGAGGCATTATTGCCACTGAAATATTATTCCACCTCAAATCATGCACAACACATTTATATAACCTCATAAAATCTCTATTTCTTTAACTAAATTTACTTTATTTTGCATCAACTACATGAATGACTTTACTTTAATTGGCATTTTCTCATTTCCAATATCTTTTATTTTAACTTTCTTTTTATTTAATCTTTGTGTTGTTCACATTGTACATCTTGATCCCATTCATTTCCCATCCCTGCATATCTGCCCTCTGCCCTTGCAGTGCCTCCAAGAAAATTTAAGAGAAAAAAAGAAAAGAAAAAAAATGAGGGGAGGATCTCATCATGGAAGCTGTAGTGTGACACAGTGAGTCACACAGTAAATCCTTTTGTCCATGTATCTTTACCTGCAAATGTTCATTGCAAAGAGTCATTGGTTTGGTTTGAGGCCCTTGGTTTCTGCTACACTAATGATAGTGGAGCTCCTCTTGGTCATCCTGCTGTTGCCCTGTGGTGTGGAGATCCTGCAGCTTTGGGTCTGCAGGACCGGTCCCTTCACCTGCTCCAGCAGATCACAGATGGGGTGGATATTGGAATGGGCCAACACATAACCCTGGTTATGGGCCCAGGTAGCTGCTGGGTTGGTCAGCCTACCAGCTCTCCCTTGTCCTCACCACCACCAGGGTGAGCTTTCCTGCACTGCCTTGGCAGTGATGGGGGTAGGGCGTGGGGAAGTTCTTGTGCTTTCATGGCCCTAGAGTCAGATCCCCCACCTGCCTCAGGCACTGATGGGGGCGGGGATGACAAAACAAGAACACATCTCTCTTCCACCCATGTCACCACATGGCAGGTGAGTAATGGGAACAGCTCTTCCATGCTCACAATATCAGGGCTGGCTCACCCATACCTCTGCCAATGGGGTTGGCTCTATTGTGCCGATCAGGCAAGGTGCAGGGCCTGCTCTCCCTTGGTGGTGAGCAGGGACAGCTCTCCTGCCCTTCTGACCTCAGGGCCAGTTCTCTCTCCTGCCTCAGGTGTTGATAGGCAGGAGGGGGATAGGGCATCTCTCTTCCACCCATGCTACCACATGACACAGATGAGTAATAGGGACAACTATCCCATGCTCACAACTTTAGGACTGGCTCACCCACACCTCTGCCAAGAGGACTGACCCTATTAGACTGCCCAGGCAAGGTGCAAGGCCTACTCACCAAGTGTTGCAGCTGATGGTGGGCACAGGAAGCTCTCCTGCCCTTCTGACCTCAGAGCCAGCTCTCCCATGTGGCTCAGGTGTTGATGGGGGAGGGCCGTCTCTCCCCTGTCCATGCCACCGCATGATACTATGTACCTTTTTAAAGGTACCACCTTCCTCTGTTCCTCTACACAGTTCTCTCCACTTCTGTGGCCTGAATCCCTTTAACCTTTACACCAAGACCACATAATGACCACACAGCATGAAAACCAATGAAAGTGAAACAGTGCCCTAACTGGAAAGAATTACAAGCTACTCACTCACAGAGCAGAAAGATCTATGAAGCAGGTACAACAAATGTGAGCCATATGTTTGGTGTGTGTTTAATAGAAGAATGTGTGTTCATGCATGTGGATACTCATGTGTGCATACACACGTGTGCAGGTGCGCATATGTGCATACTCATGGGAGCCAGAGGTCAATTGAGTCTCCACTTTTTTTTTTCTTGATACAATGTCTCTCACTGAACCTGGAGCTCACTGATTAGCTAAGCTGATTAACAGCGGAGCTCCAGGGATCCTGTCTTCAACTCCTCAATGCTGGAGTTAGATGTACACCAATGAGCTCTGATTTTTTTTTTAAAGATATTTTACTATTTTCAATTGTGTACATGCACATGAATGTAGGTGCCCACAGAGGATATGAGGGCAAAAAAACTAAACTCTGGTCTCCTAGAAGAGCAGTACTTGCTCTTAACCTCTGACCCACCTCTCCAGCCCACACTCAAGATTTTTAAGTGGGTGCTGGGGAATCAAACTCAGATCCTCATGCTTGCACAGCAAACATTTTAACAAACGAATGCTCTTGCTGGGCCCAGAATAGGAACAGCTTTTAAAAAAATAATGATTTTAATAATGTTCAACAACAGGGATCAAAGTCCCAGATCTTCCATGATCCAGAAACCTTTCCCCATAAAAGACATTTAAAAACAAAAATTTTAAAGACAGTTTTCTTTATATGCTATAATATGATGTTTATTGTCTTGTATTGAGGTTATTTGTGGGATTCTCCTCTGTATGCTGTGAATATCATTGGTTAATAAAGGAACTGCTTTGGGCCTATAGCAGAGCTATAAGGGAACAGAGCTAGGTGGGGAAAACTAAACTGAATGCTGGGAGAAAGAAGGTGCAGTCAGAGAGAAACCATGGAGCCGCCACAGGAGACAGACATGCTGAAACTTTGCTGGTAAGCCACGACTTCATGGTGATGCACAGATTAATGGAGATGGGTTAAATTAAGATCTAAGAGTTAGCCAATAAGAAGCTAGAGCTAATGGGGCAAGCAGTGATGTAAATAATATAGTTTCTGTGTGATTATTTTGGGGCTGAGCTGCTGGGAACCAACAAGCAGCCCTCCTCACAACAGTTATTCTTACTTAATATATGTTAGGCTAATGTTCTAACTACATTATTGTTTTTTGGTATAGTTCCTAGTCTTTTTTTCTTTAAGTTTCATTTATTTAAGCATTATGTGTATGAGCATTTTGTCTGTACATATGCATATGCATGCAGTGCCTGTAGAGGCCAGAAGAGGGTGTGGGATTCCCCTGAACTGGAGCTTACACAAGGTTGTGAGTCACCAAGTGGGTGCTAGGATTCAAACCCAAGTCCACAGGAGCCATCTCTACGGCTCCTTATTCTCCACAGCGTAGGAGCTTGCAAGTTCATCAAAGAGGTTGAATTATTAAGGCACATAACTTAAAAAGTTAGATATCTCCAAAATATTTGAAGAAATAAAGAAGGGTGGGTAAAATGAGAGGGACAACTCTCAGAAATCAGTACAAAAGACAAACCTACTTAAATAGGCAATCACTACAGGTGATAGTCCTAAGAACCAATAAACATGTAAATTATTCATTAGTCATGACATACTATCAATTAAAACTCCAGGCTGGGAGTGGGGGTGGCCCTAGGTTTCAATCCACAGCACTGTAAACAAGATAAAATAAAACACCAGAGAGAAATGGTTCAAATTTAAAAAAACTGGAAACATCCGGAGATAAGAGTGTTGAAAACCTCTACTCACAAACACACCTCTAATGTTGTGAGTTTCATTCCACACCATCTCAATAAAGCTAATAGGGCATGAGTCACATGAATTTTTTTGCTTCCTGTTGCATAACAAGTTATGTTTAGTTTATACTGTGTCTACTGAAGCTATTAACTATGCAATATTACTATCTGAAAAAAAGAGAAACTTAATTTTCAAATGCCTTATTTTAAAAAATAGCTAATTGCTAAAAAAAAAAATCTAACAATCATGCTTTTAAGGAAAAAGAAATGGCATCAACAAATTTGTTCAGTAAAGAGTTACCACAGACTTTTGAGCTGAAAAGAATGCAGTATCCACACAAAGTATAATGAAGTAAGGCGTGCCTGCGTTATTGAGGGAGGCTAGAGTAAGGGGCACAAAATGGAAAATTGTTGGCATGGTCTACCACAGCTGATGTGCATGCTATAACCATTCCATTCCTGGGTGCGCATACAATAGAAAATATCTATTTGTATTCATACAAACAAAGTGTCTTATTAAACAAAAGTGGAAACAACTCAATTATCTGACAACAGTAGAATAGATGGCTGTATCCTGATATACATTTATTTGCTTTTATATTATATTATATTTGTTTTATATATTATATATTTGTAATACAGGGAAATAATATACAGAAGAAAGAATAAAAGCAATAGATTCTCAACAATACAATTCCAGTAAAAGACAGATATAAGACCACATATATAATTCTTCTTCCATAAAGAAGCAAAGTTCATCAATGGTGACAGAAGACAACACAGAGAAAAGACAAATGGGGTGGGGATTAACCCAGCAAAATACCTCAGTAATTAAAGTGAGAACACAAATGTAAAAGCTCAAAAGGTTCTGAGCAGTCAATGTTATGGTAAAATTATTCCATTAAGGGCACAGTGTTCAGTTCAAAGCACATTCCTTGACATGCGTGAAGCTTGAAGTTCCATTACCATCACCAAAAATAAATAAATACAATTTAAAGGATTTCAGAGAGGTTCAGTGCTTGAGCATGTGTGCCCAAGACACTTGAGCTGAGCTAGGACCCATATGGTGGAAGGAGAGAGCCGACACCAGCAAGTTGTCCTCTAGCGACCACCTGAGTGCTATGGCACACACCCGTTCCTCCCCCCCCCAAGATAAATGTAATTAAATAAAAAATTCCAGGGGGACTGAAACTCCGGTCCCAGGGCCTTTGAGGCCGTCAGGCACACACAGAGAACACAGACATACATTTCAGACAAAGTACTCACACATACAAAACAGATAAATTAATTTCTAAAAAAGGAATTTCAGAAAAATTAATCATACTAGCTAAATTTGCCTAAATTAAGCTTCCGAGTAGTAATAACTAAGGAAGGGGCCAGCTGGGATTCCGACCGACACAGCAGAATACGGTTTACCTTGGCAGGGTGACGCGGCGCCATTTCTCTCAGGCGGTTTGCTGGGACTATGGAAATGAGGTGAAGTGCCCATGTCCGTGTCACGGTAAGGAAAACTCTTCGAGTGGCACACACAACCACATGACGACGGCACCTCAGGCTTCTTATTCAAGCCCCCATCCACTGGCTTTCCTAGGGAAAAAACCCTCTATTTACAATATAACTAATAAAGAGTATTCTTCCTTTCAGCTAGAGTAAGCAACCACCTCAGTTCAACAAGGACTGGAAGTTTCCCAGGCTACAAGATTAAATTAAGAGATACAATCTACCTGAACCTTATCTACAGTGTCGAGTCAGGACAGAAGAGAAAAGCAAATCCTGCAATTATTATAAAAACATAATAATGAAGATTAATAATGTAATTAAAAGTACCAGTCTTGTATTTATTTACATTCAGATTTATTTCAAAATCAAGCAAAAGTATTGAAATAAAGATGAAAAGTATATGCTTCATTACTGCTATTTCCCTAAATAAAGAATTTGAAATTTCACTATCCTAAATAATAAAGATATGGATTGTCATAGTCCACATTATCCTTATTTTTTATTTCTTTTTTAGTTTTTTGAGACAGGGTATTTCTACAAAGCCCTGGCTGTTGTGGAACTCACTAAGTAGGACAGGCTGACCTCAAACTCAGAGATCTACTTGCCTCTGCCCCGAGTGCTGGGATTAAATATGTGAGCTACAAATCCAGTTTCACATTATACTTCTACTTTAAACAGAAATATTCAGGTGTGGCGAGGTGGCCCACACCTTTAGTCCCAGCACTCAGGAGGCAGAGGCAGGTGGATCTTTGGGTTTAAGGCCAGCCTGGTCTACAAGAATTGCAGGACAGCCAGGTTTACACAGGGAAACTCTTGTCTCAAAAATATCAGTTTTTGTGGGTTTTTTTCTTCATATAGTTTACATTTTAATGTTATAAGTCAGATAAGCAAATATATTCAAGGACATATTCAAGTAATTAGTATTATGTATCAATACCATCAGAGCTCCATTTCTTAGATACAAATTATCATCTTGTTATTTTCATAGGAACTCTAAACATCTAAAGTGTTCACATATACCCTGCATGATCAAGTAAAAGGACTAAATTGTGTTAATATTATTTAAGAATTAATTTTAATGTATTTGATTTCTTTTGGAAGACTTAAAATGTTTTATTTTGGGAGGAGGCTTCAATGTAGTCTTGGCTGGCTTTGAACCTGCAGCAAATTTCTTGCCTTTGGCTCCTGAATGCTAGAATTATATATGTGCACCACCATGCCTGGCACAGGAGATGCATCTTGAAGAAATGTCTTGACAGAGATTATTTAAATCACTTAGAACAATGTCTGAACCAGTCTTGATACAGTGTACCATATTACCTGGGGCTGGCCTGACTGTTCAGCAGGTGAAGGCACACTTGCCACTCAGCCTGATGACCTGAGTTCAATGCATCAGACCCGTATGGTGGAAGGAGAAAAGTGGTTCCTGCAACTTGTCCTCTGACGTCCATACTATAGCACATGCGCCCACACAAACAAGTACACACAAAATAAACATACTAGTTTTTATAAAAACTACTTGCCAGTAAGAGATTGTTGCCATGCTAACGCAGAACAAAGTAAGGCTAAGCTCTTCCCACTTCCAGTGGGACTCTCCAACAAACAGTGCTGCCCACTGTTCAGTCCTCTGACAATCTGTGGACAAAGAAATCAGTTTTAAAAAAGAAAACAATAAATGTTTACTTTGTCAGATCTCTCTCCATCGAATAGAACACGATAGAATAGCACAGAAGACTAAGGAGGCACTCCAGCAGACAGACAGCATAAGAAAGAACTAGATTTTGGTAAATCTAGACTCACTCCTTTACTTCTCCCTAACAACCTGCTGAAGAAATTAAATAAGCAGCTTATATTTAATTATACAAGCACAAACTGTTTCTATAAAGCTGTAATATGTGCCAAAGAGGTGGCTCAGCATTTAAGAGCAGCTGTTGTTCTTGCAGAAGATTCAGGTTCAAGTCCCACACCCACGTGGCAGCTTACAACCACCTCTGACTCCAGTTCCAGGAGATCCAACACCCTATTCTGGCCTCCTCAGGCCTCAGGCACACATGTGATACACAGACATTCCTGCGGGCAAAACATTCATACACATAAAAATAATCTAGAAAAACAAAGAAAGAAGAACTGTAACATACTAATACCTATGCATATGTATGAGAAAAACTTAATACCACCAATGGAAGGGCTGATTGTTATAACCCTACCAACTATGACCTACAGGAGTGCATGAGGGGACGAGGCAGATCGCCATGACTCCAGGTAACTGCAGGATATCCGCGAGGAGTTTCAATGAGGGTCCAGTGACATTGGTGTGCAGGGGCCTTGAACCAAACCGATGATTCATGGCAATGGCATTTTGTCGGTGGTAATTAGACAAAAGGGTGGACTGCAGAACATCCACAGCTCTCACTGCCACAGGGATGAATGAAGAGATGCTGGAAAGACGGAGGAGTGAGGTGGGTTTCTGTTTTGTTTTGAACTGATTTGGGAGGGGGGCTCTTTTGGGGGAATGTTATAGGAAAGAGGGGGATTAGGGTGCATGATGTGAAATTCCCAAAGAATCAATGAAGAATTAAGTTAGCCGCCTGGTGGTGGCACACACCTTTAATCCCAGCACTTGGGAGGCAGGGGCAGGTGGATCTCTGTGAGTTCAAGGCCAGCCTGGTCTACAGAACGAGTTCCAGGACAGCCATGGCAACATGGAGAAACCCTATCTCAAAAAAAAAAAAAAGAAGAAGAAAAGAAAAAGAATTAAGATAGAGAAAAAATTAAAAATATAAAAGGAAGATTCCCAAGTCCACTAAGTCCATCACTAAGCACACACCCCAAACCCTTCCTACACGAACACATGAAATAGGTGTGAGAAAGTTCAAAGTAGCATTTTTGCTAATTCCAAGAGACTGTGGGCAACCTAAATAGCACCAGCAGGAAAACAGACAGGTTATGACAGCCATACAATAAAATGCCAGGCTGCAATTAAAATGATTTAACAACCAATGAGGACATATATTAAATATAAGGTTACAACAAAAACAAAACCAGACAAACAATGGTTAGGGATCCAGCTCAGCAGAAGGGCAGCATCATGAACCTCTGTCACCCCCACCACTGTTCGAGTTTCATTTCTGTGCTGTGACATAATACCTTCACAGAAACCAACATAAGGGAAAGGGAATTTATATTCTATGGACAATTCCAGGTTATAATCCATCAAAGCAAAGATGTCAGAGTGGCATGGGCTTGAAGCAACTAGCTGTATCCATAGTCAAGAGCAGAGAAACGAACACGCATATTCATTTCTTTGTGCTGAGGTCTATTTTTCCACCCTTCACAGTTAAGGACCCTCTGCCTAAGGAATGGTGCTGCGCACAGTGGCTGGGTCTTCTCACATCAGTTAAAACAATACCCTACAGGGCCTGGAGAGATAGCTCATCAATTAAGAACTCTAGCTGTTCTTACAGAACACTTAGGTTCAATTCCCAGCACACAGCATGGAAGCTCATAACCATATGTAATTCCATTTCCAGGGTATCCAATACCTTTTTCTGGCCATCTCAAATACCAGGCATGTACATGGTACACATATATACATGCAGGCAAATGACTTACAAACACACACACACACACACACACACACACACACACACACACAAAAAAAAAAAAAAAAAAAAAAAAAAAAAAAAAAAAAAAAAGACAATATCTCACAGAAATGCCCAAAAACCCAATGTAGATAATTCTTGATTGAGATTCTTTCCCTGGGTAATTCTAGGTTGTCAAATTGATGATTAAAGCTAACTATCCCAATCTATAGCGCAAATTCTTATTGGTATTAATAATAAAAGCCCAGAGTCAGATATAGGGGTTAATGCTGGAGATCAGAGAAGAAGAGCAGCAACAACTAGAGAGTTCTTTTACCTCTACCAATGCGGACAGAAGGGGCGATCCTGTTCTCAGACTGCATCTCCCAACTGCACCTGTCTCCACCAAACCTCAGACTGCACTGAGCTCCTGTCTCCTCCCACCTTATATTCCTCTCTGCCCAGCCATATCACTCCTGTTTCCACCTCCCTAGTGCTGGGAGTTAAGGCATGGGATCCCAAGTGCCGGGATCCTCTTTGTGTGAGCTGTTTCTCTTTTTTTTTTTTTTTAAATATTTATTTATTTATTATGTATACACTATTCTGTTTGCGTGTATGCCTGCAGGCCAGAAGAGGGCACCAGACCTCATTACAGATGGTTGTGAGCCACCATGTGGTTGCTGGGAATCGAACTCAGGACCTTTGGAAGAGCAGGCAATGCTCTTAAGCGCTGAGCCATCTCGCCAGCCCCAGCTGTTTCTCTTTTAGACAGATTCAGTCTTGTGTAGCTCAGCATGGCCTTGAACTAACAGAGATCCCTCTGCCTCTGTCTCCTGAGTCCTGGGATTAAAGGTGTGGGCCACCACTCCGTGGCCTCTAGTGGCTTAGCTCTACACTCTGATCTTTAGGCAAGTTTTATTTGTTAAAACACAAACAAAATATCACTACAACAATCACTGAGAAAAAGTTCTAACAAAACAAAACAAAAAGATGTACAATATTTCATTCACAAAGTTTAAACATATATAAAATAATCTATATTGTTAAGGTAAGTACATTTGAAACTACTCAGAAAATGAAAATTGTGGGGCTGGAGAGATGGCTCAGAGGTTAAGAGCACTGACTGCTCTTCTGGAGGTCCTGAGTTCAATTCTCAGCAACCACATGGTGGCTCACATCCATCTGTAATGAGATCTGATGCCCTCTTCTGGCCTGCAGGCATACATGGAGGCTGAACACTGTGTACATAATAAATAAATAAATCTTAAAAAAAAAAAAGCAACCTGGAGAAGAAAAGATTCAAAAAAAAAAGAAAATGAAAATTGCATCCATACTAAACAAGCAGGCTTTATTATTCCCTAAACATCTAATACATTTATTTACATAGCATTTATATCAAGCATAGTAAGCAATCTAGAGATGATTTAAGAGTATATGGGAACTTACTTATAAAATATATGCAAATAGTGCACCATTTTATATAAAGGAATTGCACATCTACAGATTTTGTTATCCAAGGTGGGTCTTAGAACCATTCACCAAAACAGACTGAGTTCAAAGAATGTCAGTTTTACAAGCCATATAACAAGCTGTTCTGAGGTACACACACCTGTAAGCCCAGGACTAAAGTGGGCAGAGATAAGATATAGGGCTTGCAGGTTGCCAGCCTAGACAAAAACAACACCAAAAACATAAGTTCCAGGTTTATCATGAGACTATACCTCAAAAGAAAAAGGTAGAGAGTGACTGGGAACACTCAACATATATTCTCTCTCTCGTCTCTCTTTCTCTCTCTCTTCTCTCTGATTCACACATACAGAATGAAATCAAAGTTGCAAAGGAGCTGAGAATGTTTTTCAGATGATCTTCCTTATATCATAACCAAACATAAACAGCTTAGGAGTTATTGGTAGTATGTTCCTAAAAGGAAGTGCTCCTCCAAACAAATCCAACAAACATTAACCACCATTTTGTACCCGAGAATAGCTACAACTTCAATGGATAGCTGGAATCCTAAGCTACGGCATCTTACTAAAGACTTGACTGCTGTAGAATACTTACAGAATTCATCATAGCAAGCTGTGCCGGATAAGCTTTACAAGGAAAGCGAATCTTCACCCCACCAATGGTGTATTCAGATGACATTGAGGACATTCTGCTTTCTCCACTTGATACTTCACTGCAACAGAAACAATACAATCAATATTGAGGGGCTGGAGAGATGGCCCAACAAGTTAAGAGCACTTGCTGCTCTTCAAGAGGAAATAAGGCACCAGCACCCACATCAGGGAGTTTACAAATGCCTGTAACTCCAGCACCAAGGTATCTCATACCCTTAACTGACTTCTGTAAGAAGCTGCATTTACCCGGCACACCTACACCCACACCCACACACGCACACACACATGCACAAACGTGCACACATTTATAGTTTAAGTATTAAAATAATGTCATTCAACAAAAGCCAAACAATTAGCAATAGAACAGAAGTCTGATTAAGAACTGGGATTAATAAGCACGTATACAAAAATAATGAAAGCAAAAAAAATATTTTTTAAGACAGGGTTTCTTTGTGCAACAGTCTTGGCTGGCCTGGAACTCACTCTGTAGACCAGGCTGGTCTAGAACTCAGAGATCCCCCTGCCTCTACTTCCTGAGTGCTGGGATTAAAGGCATGCACCAACACTGCCTGGCTGCAAAAAACTTCTTAAGTCGTATAAATAAATCACAGGGTCAAGATCATTTACTAGAGTCCGACCAACCTGGATTGTCACTCCGACTCCATGACGTATTAGTTATGTGACTTTAGGCAAATCACTTAACTTTTCTAGAACCCCATCTCCTCAGGTACAAAATAAGAACAGTAACAGAATCACCCTGTAAGACTACTGTACAGGTTAAATAAAAAAATGTAAAATAAGGTAAAAACATACAGTATGTGGCAGATGAAGCACATGCTCTTGGAACAACTTAGATTCCACAGAATCGACTTTAGAAACAGATTTCTGAAGCCGCTCTGCTATTCCACAGCCCACTCCTTTTTCTCTTATTCTGCTCATTCCTATCTCCCCTTCCACACTTCCTCACACAGAAGAGAGGAGGTGCAGACAAGCAGGCCAAGAGGCAGGGGTGGTAGCTCTGACCTATCATTTTACTTCTGCGGTCTAAAATTCTTTTCTGCAGTAATATCTAATTCTTAAATCGTTGTGGAAAAATATCTTCCCACAGTAATTCTTTCAATTTTGTAATCATCTTTCAATTTACTGGGGGAGGAGGACCCACATGGATGGCAAGGCACACCTGCAGAAGTTAGAGGACAGTGGGCCGGAGCCAGAGGGGGTTCTCTCCTTCCACCCCGTGGCTCTCGGGAATTAAACAGGTCTGCAGATGGTTGTGTCTTCATCTGCTAAGCCAGCTCCCTGCCTGGGCCGGCACAGTAATTCTGAAGTCAGATAACGGAAAGAAAATGGATGTGAACGCCACTGTTCGCATCATCTAACCTCTCAGACACTTTTAACGACGGAAGAATTTTCGCAATTGTGAAAAAAAAAATATGGTAAATTCAGCCTGGGAATGGAGATGGATAAGACAGATTGTTCAACAGATCATGAAGTCAATAATAACTGTAACCATTGCCTCGGTGCTCCAAAAGAACCACTACTCTAAGATACTTTCCAGTTCTAAGTATTGTTCTGTCAGACAAGACTTGCAAAAATTAAGCATCAGCTAACATTCCAGCAGGCAGTACTAATTGGACTCGGCGGATGGGTGGGGGCAACAAACAGGAAGGTGGGAGAGGGCGTGTGAAGAGGTCCAGGTGAGTGTGAAGGGCGTCGTGGAAATGGATATGGTCAAGATACACTGTCTACATGTAGGAAACTGTCCAAGAATAAAAAAAGATTCCTAGAAAAAGTATCCAATCACTGATTCTATCTGTAAACCTCTGAGGCTTCGTGGGAATCTGTTTTACTAAAATGAACCTGGATGGTAATCTATGCCAGCTGTGGCAACATTCAAACCCTGAGAGCCTCCCTTGAAACAAACTTCCGGATGTAGTGGCGCAGATTTTTGACTCCCAACAATCACGAGGCAGAGTCAGGAGGATCTCTGCGAGATCGAGGCCAGCCTGGTCTACAGAGCGAGTTCCAGGCGAGCGGAGCTGCAGGGTGAGATTCTGAGATCCTATCTCTTTAAAAAAAAAAAAAAATCTGCCTCCCGCCAAGAAAAACTGCGGGGGCCGGGGCTGGGGCTACTTCCACGCCTGCGTTCACAGAAGGTAAGAACTGGGTTCCTGCTCCTCAGCTTCCCGTCCCCACTTCTCCAGGCTCCCAGCTCTCATACAGCCAAGGATGCCCCGGGCCGACGGATTTGGTCACACCGAAGGTCCCGAGAGCCCGCTAGCGCAGGACTGCAGGCGCCTGCCCCCCGCCGACTTGCCCACTCGCCTGCTGCTGGCTTCAGTTCCGGGACGAAAGGAAATGTTGGTGTTCGAGGAAAGTCCGCGAGCAGGAAGTCTCCCCAGTGGGCTGCTAGGGTGCTGCCAGGTGCCCGGCACCGCCACTCCTCCCTCTGCAGCTCAGCCGCTCCACACGAACGAATTCGCGCCTCCCGCCCCTCGGCTCCCGGGGCCCAATTGCCGAACGCGCCAGCCAATCGCTTGTCGAGACCAGCAAGTAAACAGCCAATCATCATACGAAGTTGACTCTGTAACGCCCAATGGGAGCCTGTGAAATAAGAAGAGCCCCAAAGTACTTGGCGGCACCGGAAGGCGATCATCTCTACGAGAAATACTGGAACAGATCATGCAGGTTTGCTTGAAGGAAAAACTTGTACCACTTTTGGAAACGGCTGATTTGACCTAGACCGCCAGTTCTCTGATGACTGGAAGACTAATTTGCAAGGGTCGGCGACCAACGAAAAGGAAACATTTTTTCCTCAGTTGTCTTAGCACGCGAGTAAATTCCCCAAGGTTACAGCATCTAAAGACGGGGGCGGGCGGAAGGGGAAGCAAACTGTGCGAGAATTGCCACAACTCTGCCAAAATAAGTAAGGTCACATGGCAGCTGGTACAGTATTCCATGATATTCAAGGCTTTCTCGGTTATTAGAATCTGCGGTGGATAATCTCTTCAGATCACGTCGACCTAACACTAAGGCTTCCGGACCTAACATACCATTTTATTCCTTGCCAAGAGGTACAATTTCCTGAAATCATGCCCTTGACAAGTTAATTTTTTGGCCATTAGATGTTTTACTATTATCATTTTTATTATATATATTATTACATGTTGTTGTTATTTGTAGCCTAACCTTGATTCAGCTACTAGTGTCCCCCAAAAGGCAAAGCCGTGAGTGAGGTTGTTCTCGAGGAGCAAGAGAAGACTAGTCGTTAGTCTTGTTTTTGATTTTTCATCTTCCTAAAATGATGGAATTTGTGATCGTAAAATATAAATGTACCTTTGACCTAGTAGCTCAGTGCCCGAAATTTATCCTAAAAGCATAATCTAAAAGTGATAATTCCTGTTGACAAGTGTCTTTGTAACACTAAAAAAGTATATAGTCCTTAGTCTAGTAGAGAGTTCTGATTTATCAGTTCAATAGATGAATCATATCAATAAAATGATAAGAAAAAAATTAAATTGCTTCCAAGAAAAAAATGCACTGTAAAATTGTGTTTTAAAAAGCAGACTTCCAGAGCTGAAGAGGTAGATCAGTGGTTAAGAGCATGCACTGCCTGTGAAAAGAACCCAGGTTTGATTCCTAGCACCCATGTGGTGGCTTACAACCATCTCTAACTCCAGGTCTTAGGGTTCCACAGACCTCTTCTGGCCTCCACTGGCACTGTACAGGCATACACATAAAGAAACCTCAAAAAATAAACTAAAACAAAAAAAGCAGATTCCAAATTGTGTTTGGAATTAAGTAGTATGATAGTAAGTATGTCAAAGACGGAGTGATTCCCTGTTACAATGAGCTGAAGAATCATTTATGAAATCTTTCAAATACCTCCAGATTGCTAATTTCCTCTCCTTGGTTTTTGTTTGTTGGTACTGCTGAGCATCAAACACAGGGCTTACACATGCTCAGCAAATGTTTGTGCAATGATCTACAACCCCAATCCTCCTAATTTTTTCTTCTTTTCTGAAACAGGGTCCTTTCTATGTAGCCCTAGCTGGCCTAGAGATCCCAATGTAGACCAGGCTTACCTTGAACTCACAGAGGTCCTCCTTGCCTCTGCCTCCCAAGTGCTGGGATTAAAAGCACTTGGTACCATGCCCAGCTAAAAGGGCTTTCTTTTCTTTTTCTTTCTTTCTGTCCTTCCTTTCTCTCCTGCTTCTCCTCTCCCCCACCCCCTTCTCTCTCTGGAGACTAGGTATTTCTGCCTCCCAGGTGCTGAGATTAAAGGTGTGCACCACTTAGCCTGACCTTCCCAGCTGTTAATGACTCTCACTTTCCTCAAGTGAACTCCTAAGACTTTACTGCCTCCCAGCACTTACTGTCCTGTCCTATGGCATGTGTGGCCTTACAGAAAGAGATATATTAAAGCCTGGACACAGGCAGTCCTAGCACCTAAGTCTCCCCTGATCCACTTTTACATTTGTGGAATAAAACACAAAAACTACTTTGTTGATAAAGAATGAATATTTATAAATCAATATTCAAAATAGTTGCATACATCTGTTTTGACTTCAATAAAAAAAATCACATTGTGACAAAGTTTATAACTTTAACTTAAGATACATGAATATTAACATTTACTAATATTATTTACACATTTTATTTACATCATCAACAAACTGGATGAAAAAGAGCCTATGTTATTACTTTAACACAGTAAGTTATGACCAGTCTTTGAAAACTGATCCACTGCATTTCATTACAAAACATACTTAGAACGTTTTTGAATTCCTAAAGGATTCTACTATTCACACAAAACATTCCAGAAAGGCCTCATTTGAAAACAAAATAGGAGCAGTTGTATTTAATCTTAAAAGACTACAAAACTGCCTCATTAAAAAATATGAAAGTTTTTATGGTATATCTTTAAAGCATATTCTTTTACTCTTCACATCAAAATTACTTAATTGAACATTAAGCATCTAATAAAAAATTATATATATGCCATCATGCATGATACTATGCACTTCATGATTGGAAACGACTATAAACCGGTTTTAATAGAACACCTTCATGAGGTAGGGTCAGGAGTAGCAGAGGGGAAGGGAGATGTGGCTATGTGCTAGTGGAGAGGGTGAAGAGAAATTGCTCATTGTAAAGATGCAAACTTTTCTTTTAGCTTTCTACCTTTAATGAGAAGTCTGTTTTGAATGGGGTGGCAAATGATTGAGGTATTTCTTAGAGAGCAAAGAAGTACCTTCTACACTGGCTACTTAATTTTTAAAAATTATGGTTATCTGAATGCATCTACTTAATCATGAAGTTCCCAACAGAGGACCGCAAACATCAGCAACACAGTATTTTCCACATTATAATTTTTCCTGAGGTTCAAACACTGTATTTTCTTACTCAAAGATCTCCTCAAAGTAAAATATGAGTTATAATCTTGATCATGAACCAAGAGCTCTATTGGGGTTTATTGCTCTAAAATTCATTTGCTGTATCTTTGCTCCTCTGAGAATTAGATAATACAGCATTACAAAAATAAATTTAAAAAAGAATAAATGAAATTCACTTTCAGGTTATTCTTTGCACAAAGATGTTTTCTGTAACTACTTTACAATCAGTAATCTTAAAATTTCAAATTATTCAAGTATCTCTTTAAACATATGGCTTCATATATTAGGAAAAATTGAAGACATGTAAAATCTTTTTATCTTCATCTATAACTCCAAGGCAGTCATTTACTTGGTTTTGTTTGTTTTATTGTTGGTTTTTTGTTTTTTGTTTTTTTGGACAGGGTTTCTTTATGTAGCTCTGGCTGTCCTAGAACTCACTATATAGACCAGGCTGGCCTCAAAAATAGAGATCCACCTGCCTCTGCCTTTCTCCCTAGGGCTGGGATCTAAAGGCAAGTGGTAACCTGCCTTTTTTAAAGCCTTCTTACTATTTCTCACAGACTAGAATTCCCACCTGCATTACTGTTTCTTGCATCACAAGTCTGAGATTTTTGTGTAGTTAACTGGTAATTTTTCCTGAATTACTCCTTCCCCACATCCCTCTTTCTCTGTCCTCTCATGCCTGCTTTGTTGAGAACTGTTAAAAACTCAGAGATACGAGGGATATCCACAGGCTCATTTTTGTAAGAAGTTAAAGGTCTGGCAATCTTTCTTCACTTCACAAGCTAAGTGCATCACCCAATCCCTTTCTAGAAACGGGTTTCTTAAAGTATTCCCAATGGAAAAGTTCAGCTGCTATAATATAAACATACCATCAGAGCAGATCCAAAGATATGCCCATCAAACATAAGCAAGTATAATCCTCAGGGTTCTAAATTATACTCGTGTTGAATGGAACCATTTCTGCAGTCTCCAAGACCTCACTGTTTCCAGCCCATTTAAAGCTGTCATAAAGTCCAGGTTCCTGTTGGGATATGCAGCAAACAGCTTCATTTGTTCAAATTTTTTTTTCAAATTCCACTAACACTCATGTTTATTATTTCAATTATTGTGCTTTCAATACAATGACAGAGCTGTACATCAGGATCCATGCTCCCAGTGTCCCTGGATCCATTTTTGTAAGATGGATCTTTACAGATTGGAGACCATCCTCTTGGTTTCTCCTTTATTTGCTGAAGACCTACAAAATAAGGGGAAGGGGAGATAATTAAAGCAAGATATTTTGAAATGAATATAGTCTTGTTTGAAACATTACAAAGTGAAAAAGTATGAAAATGAGGTACCACTTACGTGTGATGATGGGATCAATGTCTCTAGTCTGAGTGGCAACATCAGAGGCACACACTTGGCCTATTTGAATCAGCAAAGACATAATATCCTCATACAGTGGAGGGAATGCTCGACAAAAGGAGACCAGACTTGGAAGAGTCGGCATGAAGAAAGCATACCGCTTAGCCTGTGTTAGGACTGTTGGGAAGAAATGAAACACAATTGTTTGTTTCACACAGATATAAACAATACAGACACCCTACAGAACAAATTAATACTGTTTCTGTGCTGGGAAACCTACGTCTTATAGGACGCCACCCACCCTGGCTTTAACAACCCTACTCTACTGATCAGTCATCACCTAGATGCACATCTTATGTCCCAGCACTGCGCTAAGTACACTGCTTTCATTACTTCACTTAGCTCTCGGGTCACAACAGAAGTGCAGATGAGAGAACATTAAGCAAACTTTAGAGAAGTTAAAAGGCTGTTTAAGGCCCAACATAGTGGCGTGCTTTTCAGAGATCCCAGCCCTCGAGAGGCAAGGGCAGGCAGGTGGCAGGTGACTGAGTTTGAGGATAACCAGATCTACACAGTGAGACCCTATCTCAAAAAAACAAAGTATTCCAATGCTTGATAGTGGGGTAGCTCAGTGTAAAGTTCTTGCCTAGCACACGCAAAGGCCCTGTGCTCAATCTCCAGTCCTGGGGCAAAAAAATAAATAATGCTGTCCTAAGTCACGCAACAGTCAGTGGCAAAGCTGGGACTAAATGCAGTTTAAATTCTTTTTTTTTTTAAATTTTTGAGACAGGGTTTCGCTGTAGCTTTGGAGCCTGTCCTGGAACTAGCTCTTGTAGACCAGGCTGGTCTCAAACTCACAGAGATCCACCCACCTCTGCCTCCCGAATGGTGGGATTAAAGGTGTGCACCACCAATGCCCAGCTGAACTCTTAACCACTATAAATTATTATAACATGAGATGAAAATAATAGAAAGGGTTGGGGAAGTCAGGTGGTAGTGGTGCACACCTTTAACCCCAGCATTTAGGAGGCAAAGGCAATTGGATCTCTGAGTTCAAGGCCAGCCTGGTCTACAAGACCTAGTTCCAGGGCAGACTCCAAAGCTACAGAGAAACCCTGACTGGAAAAAAAAAAAGACTGGGGAATAGAGTTGGGAAATATTATTTTAAGGTATATTACTTTATTTTATGTTGCATTTAACTCTGTGAAGCTGTGTTGCTGTGCCCGTCTAAAATTCCTGATGGTCTAATAAACAGCTGAACTGCCACAGCGAGGCAGGAAAGACAAATAGGTGGGGCTGAAAGGCAGCAAGGATAAATATGAGAAATCTGGGGAAGAGAGGAACTGGGAACAATAGAGGAGGAAGGACTTCAGAGGTCAGTCACCCAGCCACCCAGCTACACAGCCAGATACAGAGTAAGAAGGAAAGAAAAGGTAGACAGGAATAGAGAAAGATAAAGGCCCAAGGACAAAAATAGACGGGATAATTTAAGAAAAGCTGGCCAGAAACAAGTCAAGCAAAGGCTGGGCATTCCTAACTAAGAATAAGCCTCCGGGTGTGATTTATTTGGGGGCTGGGTGGTGGGCCACCTCAAAAGTCAAAAGAGTAAAATTTACACAACAGAAGGATAATGAAGAAACTATTATGCAACACTGGAACATTGAGAAGTATAACCTTTTAAAGGACTGAATGTATTCACATATTTTTTAAGTAATTTATTTTTATACCAATTTACTCTAGAAACAAGAAATGGTTAAAATATAGGATAAGGCCTCGTGGTAGTGACTCATGCCTTTAATCCCAGCACTCAGGAGGCAGAGGCAGGGGAATCTCTGTGAGTTTGAGGCCAGCCTAGTCTACAAAGTGAATTCCAGGACAGCCAAAGCTATTACACAGAGAAACCCTAACTTGAAAAACAAAAAAATATAAAATAAAATTTCTCATATATATATGGTAAGTTGTGAAATTTAAGGAAATAGCTAATATATTTATGAATTTTTTATTTTGGTTTGTTTTGAGACAGGGTTTCTCTATGTAGCCCTGGCTGTCCTGGAACTCTCTATATAAACCTCTGCTTCCTGAGTGCTGGGATTAAAGGGGTAAGCCATCACCACCTGGTTATTTATAACATTTTCAAATATTTTTCTTCTGGAATTGAGCACACTTAGTAATTTCTAATTTGTGTTTTAATTCTACATATTTTAATTTATTAAAAATGTATTATAACATTTATATACATACAAAAAACCATAAACATGTCTACCTATACTTCCACACTATAAATCATATTTGTAAGTATGAAATTTTTAAAAGAATAGTAATTCAAAGGATGGCACAAGTTAAAATAACAGCAACATATACTGTGTCACACTGACTCATAAAAACACCAAAAAGAGCTGGGTGGTGGTGGCTCACGCCTTTCATCCCAGCACTCAGGAGGCAGAGGCAGGCGGATCTCTCTGAGCTCAAGGCCAGCCTAGTCTACAGAGTGAGTTCCAGGACAGACAGAGGTGTTTGGAATATACATAGTGAGCCCCTTTCTCAAAAAACAAAATACACACCAAGCATACACACATGCACACACACAGACACAAGCTACTGAGTCTTAAAGTTAAGGAAATATATGTAGCAAGCGTTATTAGATGCTTTTGTTGATGTTGATTGGCTACACACCTGTTAGCAAAGTTCCCATGACATTGACAGCTAAGCGAGCCACACTAAGTGACTTTGGTAATGCATACTGGATACACAAATGAGAAAGCAGCTGTATAGCAAATATCTGGAATACAAAATCCAAATGTTATATATTTCTTTAGAAAAGACCAAGGACTAAAAATAATAAAATGTCTTAGAATTTTTCATCAAGATCTAAAATGGTCACTACCTGTTTTTCAAGTTCAGGTTGAGCAATAAGCTCCGGTATAAAATCCAGACAGATGTGCATAGACGGGATCCCCGCAACTGTCAGAGGCAGAAGTTCGCATGGATAGCCCTGTCTCGGGAAGAAGGGAGAAGTCAAATACAGAGAGACAGCTTCACTTCCTTGCTCTAGCATCTGTTCTGAGTACCAAATGCCTGTGACTGTTTCAGGAACAGCACTTTCCTCATACATTAGAACAGAGAACAGAAAGTATTTGAGTATCTTATCAATATTCAGAATTTAGGTTTTTCTATATATTGCAAGGGATCATGATCCTTTCTCATTTTCAAATTTTCTATATTAAATATATAAAGCCCCAAAGAACAAATAAAATTCAAAAATTCCACATTATTCTTTGAGCACACACCTGAAAGTGAACAAGTTTAGCAATGTTGGGATCTGCAATGTACATTTGGTGCAGCAGGCAACAGATAAGGCACTGGACTTCACGAAGGTTACAGAGCAGACTGTCTTCTCCTTCCTCTGTTTCTTTATATGGAGTGCTGCTGGTAATGACACTTTGAGTATTCCTGAGGGAGATGTCTGGACTGGCACCTTTTGCCTTTTCCTCTTCAGTAGGCAAACAAATCTCTAGGAGAATCTGGACAGCTGCACTATCCTACAAGAAGATAAAAAGTGGATGTAAGAAGTCGGAGAAGTTGAGGGGAGGAAATGGGAGGAGAGGAGGGAGAAAACTGCAGGCAGGATGTAAAATAAAATTTAAAAAATAATAAAGTCATCAGCCTAGAACAAACCAATGTCTAAACAACAACAAAAGAGAATAAAAGTCTTCTCTGGGGGAAAAAAAGTCTGAAAAGTTGACCTGAAAAAGAAATCTCTTTTTTCATATGAACAGAAATGGCACAATAGTTCTTTTGAAACACACAAACATCACAAAAGTGGTAATTCTTAGAGCAGAACTGAGCAATTTACAGTGCAGAGAGTCTCACACTTTTTGGGTTACAAACTCCTGAAGAGTCTGAAAAAATACACTTTTCTCATAAAATAAAAAGTAAAATAAACACATTCCAGGGGCTAGAGATGATGTGGTTAAAAGCACTGGCTGCTCTTTCAGAAGACCTGGGTTCAATTCCTAGCATCCACATAGCAGCTCACTACAGTCTGTAACTTCAGCCCCAGCAGATCCAACACCCTCTTCTGACATGATACACAAACATAAATGCAGGCAAACAATCACACGCATCAAAATAAGCATATAAAAAAGCACCTGGCATACTTCTTAAGGCTCATCAACTGCTAGTTAGATTTCATGAACATCTACCGGACAGGTAATCCGAACCAAAGGGCTCCAAAGCTGACCCAAGCCTAATTCCCTTCCTTCCTCTCGCTCTCCCACTCTCCTCAAGATCCTAACAGGTGTTTCCCCATTTTCCTCTAGGTCACAACAGAGAGCAGTGCTTGAGAAGTGACCTGTTTGGGGGTAGCATATTGAAAAGACAGCCTGACATTCTACAATACTATGTCTTCACTTACTTTTCTGTTTATAGTCCGTCTCCAACATCTGATTTCCTTTTCTACCATCTCATCTTTAAAATCAGGTAACCAAAGATTATACCTCCTTTACTATCTGACACACAGGTGTCCAATAAATGTGTTGATCAAGTGAAGATATGACTTAAGACTGATTAAAGGCTTAAATTTGTTAACTATAAATCTTATTAAAATATGTATTAAATTTTCATAATGAAAGTCCACCTGATACTCAGAAGCAAAGATAATAATGTTTTAGATTCTAAAATAAAAGGAACACAATGTCAACAGTGTGAATACAGGGCACAATGTGTGATCTATTTAGTTAAAAACAAACATTGCCCAGGTGGTGGTGGTGGTGCACGCCTTTAATCCCATACTCAGGAGGCAGAGGCAGGTGGATCTCAGTGAGTCCAAGGCCAGCCTGGTCTACAGAGTAAATTAAAGGACAGCCAGAGATGTTATACAGAGAAACCCTGTCTCAAAACCCACCCAAAGAACAGAAGGAAACAAACAAACATGCCATTTGACTTAATTTAACTTTAGCAAATTTTACCTGAGCAGCCAGTAATGCATTTTTCAGCTCTTCTCTGGTGACTTCTGGGGCATCAGCCTGTCCAAGCAAACCTACTGTATTGTTCTGGGAAGGCCGATCTTGCTCTGCTGTCTCCTTCAGATGGGCACTAAGGTAAGCTTTAGATGCGAGAAGATACCCATTCAGCATGTGTAGAGTAATATCCATCAGTGGGGGGCACCTAAACAAAGAAGAAAATGCATCATGAAGAATATCAATTTAAAACTTAGTTAGAGCTTAGCTGGGCGGTGGTGGCGCAGGCTTTTAATCCCAGCACACGCGAGGCAGAGGCAGGTGGATCTCTGTGAGTTCGAAGCCAGCCCGGTCTACAAGAGCTAGTTCCAGGACAGGATCTAAAGTTACAGAGAAACCCTGTCTTGAAAAACCACACACACACACCTTAAAAATTAACCAATTCAGTTTACATCCTTTGAAAAACACAGTTTAACAACTTTTCCCAATAAAAAACTCATTCTTAAAGGCCTAAACTGGGTGTGCTGGTGCTTGCTTATAATCCCAGCACTGGGAAAGCTGAGCCACGAGGGTGATGAATACAAGCCAACCAGGGCCACAGAGCAGGACCACTGCCCTCCAAAACAATAAATAAATTTTATTTCTTATTTTTTGCATTTCAAGATTCATAAACACCATTCTTCATCTTATCAGCTAAAATAAGATGTAATTAAGTGTAGTGAAAGATATAAGCTTTTTGTAGAAAATGACAAAGCAGTAAATCTCTTAGAGCCTTCAAAAATACACATTCCATTATTGACAAAGATGGAAATAAAACAGATTATTTCTTATTTCTACTCCTAGTTCTTCTTTGGTGTAAGAAAGCAAGACAATTCTGTATTCTAAAAGTGAATGAGCATCCATTTAATCTGGAAAAATTATTTACTGAGTTTCAATTTCCTCATCTATAAACTGGGTACACATCAGGGCTGCTGGAGCAGGGCTGAGGCAAGAAAATCACAAATTCAAGACCATCTTGGGCAACTTGGCAAAAGTCTATCTGAAAATAAAGACTATAAAGGAGACTGGGGGAAGTGGTGTGGGAGAATTGTCTGTATTCTGTCAGTCATGTTTTAAATAAATGCTGATTGGCCAGGCAGGAAGTATAAGCGGGTCAACCAGACAGGAAGTAGAGGCGGGGCAAGGAGAACAGGAGAATTCTGGGAAGAAGGAAGCTCTTCCCAGGAGTCCTGCCCAGACCACCAAATAAGCAGGATGTGACCTGCCCCGCTGAAAAAGGTACTGAGCCATGTGGCTAACACAGATAAGAATAATGGGTTAATATAACTTGTAAGAACTAATACTTAGCCTGAGTTAATGGGCCAATCAGTTTATAATCTTCTGGAGACCTCTGTGTGATTTTCTTTGGGGCTAAACGGCTGCGGGAACTGGGTAGGACAGAAACCCTGACAAGCAGGCCATCATGCTACAGAATGGCACCCACGTGGATAACTGCATCCACAGAAAGCCTGAGAAAGCTTGGGAAAGAATAAACAATGTTTTCTTGGTAGCAGCCATTTCTCGGGTCTGCTCTGCTTGCTAAAGGCAAGCAAGCACTCTCATCTAAGAGAGGCTTCCTGACTCAGCTTCAGCTGCAAAACCCTGCAGCTCTTTAAGAGGTCTTGCCACGAAACACTTAAATGGTTTTCAGCCGTAGCTGGAAATGCCAGCTTTCTGGGCCATCCTGGCAGGGCAAACTCTGACTCTTTCAGGCAGGCAGTCCGACTACAGATCATTTGACTGTGGTTTGTGAGCAGAATGCTGCAGCTTGCTTGCCATAGAGTTGTGACAATAAACGTGGCTACAGCCAATACCTCAACCAAGAGGCTAAAATCTCAAAAAGCTAAAAAATGGGCTGGATCTAGCCGTCAAAGCCACGGCTTTAATCCTCTCCATACTGCTTAGCAAATTAAAGACTCATGTAGTAAAAAAAAGGGGGGGGGGAGATACACAGTAAAGAGAGATTCAAAGACGAAGAAAGAAAACCTTTAAATGGTTTACAGTATGTTAAAAATATATGCAGGCTAAAGGTTAAAGTTGTTTTAAAAAAAGAAAGAAAGAGAGTAGTTGGGTGTGGTGGTACACACCTTTACTCCCAACACTTGGGAGGCAGAGGTAAATTGACCTCTGTGACTTCAAGGTGTGGTATCACACACCTTTAATCCCAAGGCTTGGGAGGCAGAGGCAGACAGATCTCTGTGAGTTCAAGGTGTGGTAGCACACACCTTTAATCCCCACAGTGGGGAGGCAGAGACAGGCAGATATCTGTGATACAGAGAACCTGTCTCAAAAAGCCAAAAGTTAAAAGTAAAAATAAAAGAAAGAGGTTAAAATAAGGCCGCATAAAGATGGAAAATACACAGAGAATCTTGATACTGTATGCTATTATGCTCTCTTTGAATTGTTTGAATGCTGAGGAAGGAGAAACAGCTGCTAAAAGATATTTGCTTATAAATGCTGCTGAACTAATCCAAGATAGGTATTTTGAAAATACCTTGACTTCAAAGTTGAAGTCAAAAGGTATGTTATTTTGGAGGAGAGATTTTGCTTTTGTTTCCACAGGAAACGAGAAGCTGTGGATTCATTCTGAGTTAAGAAAACTCAGGTTTGATCAAGAAAGACCACCTGAGAAATCTCCAGTAGGAACAGATGGCCTGGATGTCTGAGTTCTACATCCAGAACAGATTCAAAACTGCTGCCTGAGATGATCAAGCTTCACAGGATACTCCAGTCAGGACTTGATCATAACTCTAAATTTTCTTTAAGTCCCCATAAGATTATCAGTGCCCCCAACCAGCTGGAAGTAGCCTGGAATACTACGCCCACATTCCCAAAAAATGGACTATGAATATTTTTCTTTGTTTAAAAAAAAAAAAGAGGGAAGTGGTGCGGGAGAATTGTCTGATTCTGTCAATCATGATTTAAATAAATGCTGATTGGCCATTAGCCAGGATGTATAGGTGGGACAACCAGACAGGAAGTAGAGGCAGAGCATGGAGAATAGGAGAATTCTGGGAAGCAGGAAGCTCTCTCCTCACTCCTGCCCAGACCACCAAAGAAGCAGGATGTGACCTGCCCTGCTGAGAAAGGTACTGAGCCATGTGGCTAACATAGATAAGGATAATGAGTTAATATAAGCTACAAGAGCTAGTAAGAAGCCTAAGAAATGGGCCAATCAGTTTTATAATCTTATGGAGATCTCTGTGTGATTTTTCTTTGGGACCTAATGACTGTGGGACCTGGTGGGAGGACAGAAACCAACCAGGCCCTTCATGTTACAGCCTAGCATGCACAAGCCCTGGATTTAACATCTAGCACTAAAAACAAACACACACAGTGGAAACAGTAAGAATGGCCTCTACCAATGCATGATTAAATAAACTGTAATTTTTCCAAAAAGACAAAAGGACTTGAAATATTTTTTAAAAGCTTAAATGTCAAATTAGACATCATGAATCAGAGCTTCTAGGAAATAACCCTGCTAATTCCCAAGTGAAACCACCCAATAGTCAAGAGAGATGAGGACTATGATGCCAGCACGGGAGGCAACACTGAGGCCACACAAAGTGTTTCTAGGAACAGAATCATCCTGTAGGAGTACTATGGAATGCTTTCCTTCTGGTTGTTGGCTGACTTTAGATTCATGGTCCTCCTGTCTCAGTCTCCAATACACATTTTCATTTTCTATTCCCCCTCCTGTGTGTGTCTGCACACAGATACACACATGATGTTTGAGGCTGAACATGCTAAGCAAGTGCTCTGGTACTGAATTACATCTCTAGCCACTACTTGCACTTTTTTTCAGAACCATCCACAATAAGAACTATAAGTTTTACAGCACAATGAAGAATGAGGCTATATAGATACAACAATAAAGTTTCCCCTGGAGATAGACCTGGAATTGGTCAAAAGAAGCCAACAAAGAATTTCTTTACCAATGTCAGAATGACAGCTGCAAGAGTGAGACTTTCCTTTTTTTTTTTTTTTTTTTCGGAGACAGGGTTTCTCTGTAGCTTTGGAGCCTGTCCTGGAACTAGCTCTTGTAGACCAGGTTTGCCTCGAACTCACAGAGATCCACCTGCCTCTGATTCCCGAGTGCTGGCATTAAAGGCATGCACCACCACCGCCCAGCCCATCTGCTTTTCTAAGGGCTGGAAAGATTGCTCAGTGGTTAAGAGCACTGACTGCTCTTCCAGAAAACCCGGGTTCAATTCCTAGCACCCAAATGGCAGCTCACAACTGTCTGTAACTCCAAGATCCAACACTCTCATACAGACCTACATGCAAGGAAAACATTAATGCACAAAAAATAAAATTATTAAAAAAGAAAAAGCTTTTCTGAAAGATAAACAAGAAATAACAATAGCTGACAACATATTAAAATATTCAATCTAATAAAAATATAAAATAAGAAAGAAATCCAATTTTCATTTTCCTATAAAATATAATATAGAAATGAACAAGAAGGTATACAATATAAAACACTACAATGGAATGTAAATTGGCTGAGTCCTTGTGGATGGCAACATGAATCAAAATTCTTAAAAATGAGTATGTTGACCAGTGGTGGTGGTGCATGCCTTTTATCCCAGCACTCAGGAACAGAGGCAAGCAGATCTCTATGAGTTTGAGGCCAGCCTGGTCTACAGAGAGAATATCATAACAGGCTCCAAAACCACACAGAGAAACCCTGTCTCGAAAAACAAACAATAACAGCAACAAAAAAGAATATACACCTACTAATATAAGTAAAGGTTCTCAAGCAAAAGGTTCAAGCTACAAAAACACCACATACATTCTAATAGCAAACTTCAACAGAGAGCACTGAGGCAAAGTCATCTACTTGGGCAGATTCTTAACATAGGTTATTTGTTTTACAAATGCCTGATTTCTAATCTGCAGATAAACGCTCTTGACATGAAAACCCTGTGACCTGAACCCACATAAATGTAGCATGAGAGAAGGAACTTGATGAAGTTATCATCTGACCTTCACATACATGTCAGAAGAATGCATACCATCCCCCCCAATAATGAATAAGTCAAACACTGAGTAAAAGAAATGTCTGTTTTCTAGACTACACTGTCAGTTTAAATACATTAGCTACAAGCTTATTCTACTGATTCTTATTTCCTACAAAATCTTGACCTCAGCAAACTATATTTAGGTGATTTTTTTTTAAGTTTTATCACTTTGAGAATGTCATCTACTGGGAGATACCAAATAAATATATGTAAGATAGATCTTTTTTTTAATTTATTTGTGTGTGTGTGTGCTTGTATGTATTTGTTAATGTAGATGTAGACACATGCTCACACATATGGAGGCCAAAGGTTAATATAAAGTATCTTTATTTTTTGAGACAATGTCTCACTGAACCTTCAGTTCATGACTTTGGCTAAACTGGCTTGCTAACTTATCTCATCCCAGTGTCATCTGCCTCTATTCCAGTCTCCCACATGGGTTCTGAGATCTGAACTCTGGTCCTCACAGCAGGCACTTTAGTCTATTTTGCCTAAAAGTCAAAGCCCTCTCAATAGTCTAACCTCAACTTATTTTCTCAATCAGAAAGCACACATTTCTCAAGATTTAACCCTCTGCTTCAAATATTCTTCTCAAAATATTTTCCATGAAAATAGGGCATGCAGATACACATCTGTAATCCTAGCCCTCCAGAGATACAGGAAGAGCAGCATGAGTCCAGGGCCAGACTGGACTATACAAGCTCCAGACCAGCCTGGACTGGATAGTGAGAGTGTCTCAAAAGAGTCAAGACCATAAGGAGAAGCTTTCCTCGATTACCTATAACACCATCGCCATGCTGTACACTCTTGGTGGTGGTTCTGTTGAGGTTCTTTGGCTGCTGAGGGTTGTTCTTGTTTACATTTTTATTTATTCATGTTTTTTCTGTGCATATGCATTTGGGTATATACGTGTCAGTTCTACCATTTGTATCACAAGGGTCAAACTTAGGCCATTAGTCTTGGCAGTAAGTACCTTTTCCTGCTCCACCATCTCACCAGCCCATTTTTCTTTATACAGATAGAGTCTGATTCTAGCCCAGACTGTCTTCAAACTCATAGTTGAGGACAATGACCCTGAACTCCTGATCCAAGTGCTTGGACCTACAAAATGCTGGGATTACATGCGCGCACCATTAAGCAACACTACGTATTTTAGCTGAAGTTGCCCTGTGTCCATCCTTTAAAATGCTACTCAGGTCCCATCTCCTCTACATATTTCCTAATTTTTTAAAGAAAGATTTTATGTTTTAAATTATATAAAATTCTTTTGAAATTACTTTATATTAGTTTTTTTAGCATATGAGTGTCTTGTCCACATGTATGTGTGTTTACTATATGTGTGCCTGGTACTTGAGGAAGTCAGAGCCCCTGGAACTGTAGTTACAGATGGTTGTGAGCTGCCATGTGGGTGCTGTGAACCAAATGTAGGTCCTCTACATGAGCAAAAAGTGGTCTTAACCCCTGAGCCATCTCTTTAGACTCTTTATGTTTTACATTGTGTGTGTGTGTGTGTGTATATAGATGGGTATGTGTATGTACACAGAGTACAGTGCCTGAAGAGGCCAGAAGAGGGCGTTTGATCCCCTGATGCTAGAGTTATAGGCAACTGTAAACTGCCTGAGAGTGCTGGAATGTTGGAAACTGAACTCCAACCCCAGGGAAAAGCAGTAGAAGAGCAATCTCCCAAGCCCAGTATTTCTTTTCATTTTCTTTCTTTCTTTTTTGTTTTTGTTGTTGGTTGGTTTGTTGGATGGTTGGTTGGTTTTGGTTTTATTTTCCTGAAACAGAGTTTCTTGTACACCTCTGGCTGTCCTGGAACTCACTCTGTAGACCAGGCTGGCCTCGAACTCAGAGAACTCAAGTACTGGGATTAAAGGCATTCAGTATTTTTCTTTGTTTTTTTTTTTTAATAATTTATTTTTATTTTTCTGTTTATTAGTGTTTTGCCTGCATGCATGTCTGTGTGAAAGTGTGAGAGCCTGGAAATGGAGTTATAGACAAGTGTAAGCTGCCATGTGAGTGCTGGGAATCGAACCAGGCTTCCTCTGAAAGAGCAGCCAGCACTCTCAACCACTAAGCCGTTCCTCCAGCTCCCAGCACAGTATTTCTTAACACACACACACAAAAAAAGATTCAGCTGGGCAGTGGTGGCTCATGCCTTTAAGCCCAGCTCTCAAGAGAGAGACAGGTGGATCTCTGAGTTTGAGGCCAGCCTGGTCTACAAAGGGAGTTCCAGGACATCCAGAACTGTTACACAGAGAAACCCTGTATCGGAAAAAAAGAAAAAAATTCATTTTGATCAAGCGCAGTGGTATATTTTTAATCCCAGTAGAGCAGGTGGATCTCTGTGAGTTCAAGGTCAGTCCAGTCGATAGAGTGAATTTCAGGTCAGCCAGGGCTACCTAGTGAGATCCTGACTCATAAAAACAACAACAATAACAGCAATTCATTTAGTACATCACTCGCCGGCATAGGACCACGCTAGTTAAAGTTCCATACATCTACCTTCTTTCCCCATGTAAACGGTAATCATTAAAGGTAGGCCGCTCGATTTATTTACCTTTACGATTACTTATAATGACAGCTTGAAATTCAAATATTAAATTCTGTTCATTAACTTCTGCCTTTTGAAGTGAAACTATTTCAAAACAATTAGCCAGGAAATAGAGACAAATATGGAATTGGTGAAGTTAACAGCCCAACTGACGTCACACAGGTGGTGGTTTACAAGCATGTGATGACGTGGGAATGTGCCAGTGCTTTAAAATCAGGGTGACAATGCCTCTAACCCCAGCACTAAGACAACCGAGACAAACCAGGAGTTCAAGGCCACCCTCGCTGTACTGTGATGAGACCTTGTTTCAAAATAAAACACAAAAAGCAAAGTCATTTCAGTGAGCTAGCAATGGTGGTGTTCTTCACCAGGCTGCCTTTTGAGAGACAGAAAAGCCCTACTCATGACTACCAAAGCCAAGAATGCCTTTTCTCTAAGACGAGATTTTATTGTACACAGACTAAATATTATGTTGACTATAAATTATGAATATATGCCGCTAGAAAACCAAAAAGCTACACAAACTATATTACATATGTATTTATAACAGAAATAGAATATTAAATTATTTTCTTCCATTTTCTTTTGATTCTACAAAATACAGCTATATTTAAAAAAAAAATGAAATTCAAATAACTTACCTGTGAACCCTCCGGTCACACCTCAAGACAATGAGAGGATCTATCATCAAATCATTCTGGGTATATTTTTGTTGTCGTATAAACTTTATGGAAGGTTGGAGTGCATTAACCGTCATTACCCACAACCTGATGAAAAAACAGTCACATGTTCATAACAGCTATGTTTCAACTCACATCTACGGTCATATAGTCCTTTGTTAAAAAAAATAATAAAAAAGGAAGAAGGAAGGAAGGAAAATATTTCAACTAAACCAAAAAAAAAAAAAAGGAAAAACAGGGTGAAAAACTTTGGATTTCCTTTGTTGTTCGTTTCTGAGAAAGGCTCTCATGCAGTTCAGGCTAGCCCCAGACTCACTACATAGCTGAGGAAGACCTGAACTTCTGATTCTCCTGCAGCCCCTCCCGAGTGCTGAGCTCCCAGGAATGTGCCACCATGCCTGGTTCATGCACTGCGGGGGGTGGAACCTAGGGTTTCATGTATGATAGACAAGCACACTACGAACCAAGCTACATCCCTAGCCCTGGGAATAAATAAACTCTGAAGGATTAAAAACTAGACATCTCCTTTAATCCCAGCACTTGGGAGGCAGGTGAATCCCTGTGAGTTAGAAGCCAGCCTGGTCTACAAGAGCTAGTTCCAGGAGACAGCTAGACTGTTACACAGGGAAACCCTGTCTCGAAAAAAAAAAAAAGGAAAAACTAGACATCTATGATATATTATGTCTCTAAAGCAAATGTAAGTTAAACAACGAACAAAGCAGACGCTAGTGGAATGATCATAGCAACTGGCAAGAAAATAAATTAAAAACTCAGTCCTAACATACTTAGCCTATTAAGAGAAAAAGTTTAGTAAAAATAAAAAATCAAAATTACCACAATTTTGAAACTGTGCTAGCCCCATAAATATATCATTATTGTATATTTATAATCACAAAGTCTCACTGTAAAATGTCACCTCGAAATCTGACAGATTACAGATATGGCAGCTAAGCTGACTATACAAGAGAACTGCTGAGGAAAATACACCCAGAGATGGTACTTGATCTCTTACAGTGAAGCCCAGAAATCTACTATCTCACACAGAACTTGCCACTTAAATATGAATAGGGATCCAAGGACCAGACATTTACAAGAAGTTTTATTTAGAAAAAGATTAAAATACACTAAAGAAAGAAAAAACTCGAAAACAATGGAAAATATAGGAACAATATTAGCAAGGGAAAAAAGGGACTGGTGGTGGTGGCAGGAGCCTTTAATCCCAGCAGGAGGCAATCTCTGAGTTCAAGGTCAGCCTGGTCTACAGTGTGAGTTCAAGAACAGCCAGAGTTACACAGATGAGCTGAGTTCTCCCTGTGTATGCCAGGATATCCTGGAATTCCTGATCTTCATACCTTGCCTTCTGAGTACTCCTGTTACAGATATGTTTCACCACATCCAGGCTTTAAAACAGGGCTTTATTACTAGGGCTGGAGAGATGGCTCAGAAGTTAAGAGCATTTGTTGCTCCTCCAGAGGACTGGAATTCAGTTCCCAGAACCCAAGTAAGGTGGCTCAAACCCACCCACCTGTAACTCCGTCTCCCAGGCATCCACTATCTCTGGCCTCCTCAGGCACCTGCACTCACAGGCACCAACACAAAGACACACAATTCAATTTATTCAAGAAGTAAAGTCCTAAAAATTAAGACACTGCTCACCAGAACAAAAAAGCAACCAAGTACCCAATACTATGAAGAGAAAAAAAGATACACATCAAAACACTTCATTATTAAATTCCAGAACACAAAGGGAGGGAACACCTATTGTGAATGAAAAAACAATGGTCATATACAAAGGGATGGAAAACAGTAAACACCAGATCACTAATAGCCAGTGGTGTGCTGATATTTATGTTTTAACAAATAAAGCTTGCATGAAGAGCAGAGTGCAGAGCTAAACCACTAGAGGCTAGGCAACGGTGGCTCACACATTTAATCCCAGTACTTGGGAGTCCCATGCCTTTAATGCCAGCACTAGGGAGGAGGAGACAGAAAGGGATATGGCTGGGTAGAGAGAGGAATATAAGGCAAGACAGGAACTCAGATGCAGTATGAGGATTCAGTCTGAGGTGTAGTCTGAAGCAGTCAGTCTGAGGTGTAGTCTGAAGCAGTCAGTCAGAGGACACAGTCTGAAGTCGCAGTCTGAGGACAGGATCGCCCCTTTGGTCTGAGCATTGGTAGAGGTAAAAGGTCTCTAGTGGCTGCCACTCTGCTTCTCTAAACTCTCAGCATTCAACCCCTAATATCTGACTCAGGGTTTTTATTAAGAACAATTAGAACTTGTGCTACACAGTAGAAATTCCAAGTTAGAAAAACAGTGCACTCGGATTTATGAACTACACTTAGGCAAAATAGCAATCACATGTGAAAAGAATGAAACCTCCAAAAATAGCACACACAAAAAAAATAAGTTCCCCTCACCCACACTCAGCCTTTCTCAGGAAGCACTGCAGCATGTGCTCTATGTTGACAGAAGCCAGGAAAGAAAACAGGGCTCCCAGCAAAGCACAGACAGCAGCAGTTGAAGGACAGCTGTGCATGCTCCAGGAAAATTGAAGATAGAGACACGTTCCATGAAAATCATCTTACTGATTGGTTATATGCTGTAATTACTATAAAGTGAGCCCCATCTTAATAAAGAGTATAGGATGATCTATTTACTACTGATAGCATAACAAATGGAAACAAGGCAAGGATTATGACAATGCACGAATGGGGAATGGCACTCATGTGTAAGAAAGAAACCATTATGGAAGTGTAGTTCGGGGCAGCACACTTGACTAGCATGCTCACAGACAGAGTGTGATTCCCCAGTAACAAAGGAAAGGAAAGAAGGAAGGGAGGGAGGGAAGGAGGAGTAATCAAAGAATATTGCAGTATACTGCACAGTTTAACTGTAAATACATAATCATAAGCTGAACACTAAATATTGCTTTAGCGAAACAAAATAATATAACTATATTCGAAAACAAAGAGCTGGGCATGGTAGCACATGTCTTTGATCCCAGCACGCCTGAGGAGGAGGCAGGCAGATCTTTGTGAGTTTGATGTCAGCCTGGTCTACAAAGTAAGTTCCAGGACTACACAGAAAAACCCGTCTCAAAAAAAAAGAAAGAAAGAAAGAAAGAAAGAAAGAAAGAAAGAAAGAAAGAAAGAAAGAAAGAAAGAAAGGGAAGGGAAGAGGATTCACAGAAAGGAAAAGCAAGTCAGACTGCTAAACATTACAATGACTAAGTTAAATAAGCAAAAAGTCATATTTGTTTTTTGTTGGGGTTTTTTTTGTTTTTTTTCTTGTTTTCGGTTTTTTTGAAACAGGGTTTCTTTGTAGCTTTGGAGCCTGTCCTGGAACTAGCCCTTGTAGACCAAGCTGGCCTCGAACTCACAAAGATACATCTGCCTCTGCCTCCCGAGTGCTGGGATTAAAGGTGTGCGCCACCACTGCCTGGCAAAAGAGTCATATTTGTTATAAACCTATTACTGAGCTAAAATGAAGGAATGTAAATGTTACATTTATTGTTGTTGCTGTTGTTTTGTCTTTAAATCAGGGTTTCTCCATGTAAACAGTTCTGGCTGTCCTGGAACTCACTTTGTAGACCAGACTGGCCTTGAACTCACAGAGATCCACCTGCCTCTGCCTCCCAAGTGCTGGGATTAAAGCCATGTACCACCACCACCTGGCTAGATTTTTTTTTAAACTGAAAATGGTTTCCTCTGAGTAGTCAGGGTCTAAAATAGAAAAGTGTGAAATAGACATTATATTATGGGTATTTATTAATTTGATGTTAAATAAAATTTTAATTTAAAAGCATAACTGTTCCCAATTTCCAGAACTACTAAACCAAGCTCTCAGCTAAGTCAAACCACTGTTACTGTTGTCCAACTGGCCAGGTGTTATGATGCAATCTATGAACTAGTATCTACCAACTGAAGAACACAAGGGAAGGGCACCCGTTCTCCAATCTCTGCTGCACAATGCATCATCATCTGGAGGTCTGCTTTTAGGCACCCTGATGCCTCGCTCCTGCTGCAGACGCAGATCTAACTGCATGGATTACAACCTAGGGGATCAGGGATTTAAAGCAGTGCACATGACTCGAGGAGCAGCAGACTCTGGAACCACAGCCATGATGTGAGACACAGTGATCTGAAACAGTCAGCCTCAAGTAACTACACAGAGGAAACTACTTTAAAAGAACTGCTAATAGCTTTTATTTCTTAAAGTATTCCTTAAAATGTAACAAATCTTTTTGTGTGTGAGAGACAAATCTTACTATGAGGCCATCCTCAAACTTCAGAGAGATATGCCTATTCTCCATCCAAATGCAAGCTGAGATTAAAGATTAACACCACTGCACCTGGCTAATGTATGTATCTTTAAATATTTACTTTCAGAAAGGAATTTTATTATTACATACTCAAAAACACTGATGGAAGTGGCCATGCGAATTTTCCCACCAACTGAATTTCCTATATATTATCAAAGCTCTACACTTCTCCAGTGCACACAGCAGTACACAGAACTTACCTTCTTGGCATCACAGTATTAAGAACCATCCATAACTTATTGACAGTTTGAAGAATTCTCCGTGGAACCCCTGAATTCAGCAGCTGGTTCATATTGGATGTTAATACTTCTGCATATGGTATAAGTTCACTGGCAGAAAGTAGAGTCAAGTGCTCCATAATCTGCATCACTTGTGTGTGACTTACTGGCACAGCTGAAAATGCTAAAAAGAGAATGTTACCATCATTACCTAAATTCTGTAATGTTTACCAGGCAGAAATAGACACTGCTTTCTTAGAGAAGGGGCCAAACAAATCAAGAAAGCAATGGTGTGAAAAGTAAAACTTTCCATCAAGTTTCACTAAAGCTAATATAGTCACTAGAAAACTTCTTGGATGGCAGGTGAGATGGCTCAGAGGCTCAGGGCAAGTGAAGCCTGAGTTCCAACCCTGTACCCACATAAAGAACAGAACCAGCTCCCACAGGCTGTCCTGACTTCCACGTGTCATGTGCAAGGCCCACACAAATACATATGAAATAAATAAATTAAAATATAATAAAAATAAATGAAAATCCAGAAAAGTGTAGATATTATTTCATAAAATTCAGGCCCCACCTCCCATGGAAGAGATGGTTCTACTCCTCACTACAGGCATGGGAGAGATGGCCTGGATGACATGGGCCTATGGGAGCTGGTTCCACCTCCCATCTGAGTGGGGCACTCCCATTGGCCCAGACCCACAGGCTGGGCCTTAGGTTGGCCCACCCTAACGTCTACCCCATCTACGGCCCGCTGGAACATGTTAAGGGACTGGCCTACAGAACAATAACTGCAGGATTTCTATGACTGGGGCAACAACAGGAGATCTGAGGAGTTTCAGTGAAGGTCCAGTGATGATGGTGTGCCAGAGACCGTGAACCAGACCAATGATTCATTGCAGCAAACATTTTGTGAGTGGACAAAAGGGTGCATTGCATGGCACACCACAGCTCCCGAAGCTCCCGATGCCACTAGGATGAACGAGGAGGCACTGGAGAGACGGAGGACTGAGGAGGCTGTTTTGTATTGCTTTGCTTTTACTAGTTTCGGTGGTTCTTTGGGGGGGCATGCTGCAGAGGTGGGGGTGGATATAAAGGGACTAAGAGATGAACATGATTGAGGTACATGATGTGAAATTCCCAATGAATCAATAATTATGTAAAACTAAAAATACATTTTAATTCTTCATGAAAAAATAAATATCTAACTAACTGCTATTCAAATTCACTTTTGTCTTTAATAAATGGTGAATTATATGTTTAAAAAATCATATTAGTGACACGTCGGCTAACCTCATTTTTTGGATAATTCAGGCTGTTCTTAAAAAACAGCACTGAAGCAGGAGAGTGGGCCTGAGTGTTGCTTCTATGGCTTACTAATTTGGAAGTTTCAAACTCCTTAATACTTCCCACTGAAAAAGATAAGCATCCAGCAGATTGCTGTTATTAAATATCTGGAATTGTCTCTCCACTAGAGTGGCCACTAACTACATCTGGCTAGCAAGCATAAAATAAACACCAAGTGAAAACTGAGCATGTATGAAAAAAGAGCAATCCCATTAACACTATTCTGATTTCATATGAAATAGCGTAACTATGAAATTAAATAAAAATATTCTTTAAACTTATTTTTGTTGCCATCATGATCACAGTAACTATCTATACCTCAATGTTCATGATCAACTGACTACTTCAAGGCAAACAGTCACGCATGTCCTTCACCATGGAAAACCAACAGTACCTATAAGAAATGTAGAAGAAACTATCCAAAGCTGTTAAGAACAAACCACATGTCATCTCTGCGTTTGAGTTCAAACTCCATGTGTCAAGGACAATTGGCATTGGATAATTTATAATTTCTTCAATTGTGTACAGAAAATGAAAAGACAGTGACCTCAAGAGCTGGGGAGTAAGCTAATGGAGCACTGGCCCAGAATGCACAAAAGGCCCATCAATCTGCAGCTCCAAAGGGAAAATATAAAAGGATTTAGAAATAACAGTAAAAAGAAATCAAGAATAACAACAAAAATTCGAAGTGGATTGGGGTGGGGTGCTAAGGCCAATGGCGTCACCTTGAAGAGGAGTAAAGATTGTGCAAGGACAATCTTTTTTTTTTTTAATATTTATTTATTTATTTATAATGTATACAATATTCTGTCTGTGTGTATGTCTGCAGGCCAGAAGAGGACACCAGACCTCATTACAGATGGTTGTGAGCCACCATGTGGTTGCCGGGAATTGAACTCAGGACCTTTGGAAGAGCAGGCACTGCTCTTAACCACTGAGCCATCTCTCCAGCCCAGCAAGGACAATCTTTACAGTGATTGTGCAACTGTTTTCAGAAGGCTTATGAACTGAAACTTTTTAATACAGCTAATGAAATTTTAATGTGTGGCTCACACTATTTGTGTTCAGGGATACTAATCTGGAACATTACCCATAACAGCAAGTAGACTGCCATGTTCTACTGCATTTATTTCTAAAATTTGTGATTAGAATTTTGGGATTTTTTTTCTAAATCTTTTGTGATAGAACACAGAATATGGAAACAATACAAACATGTCAACTAGATACCCAGCACAGCAAAGAATTAGTTCAAAATCCTTACCCAAACAAATTGCTTACAATATAAGATTTTAATTAGCCTAGGACTATTGCAGAATATTTGTTTAACAATGCAAAGATGTGCTGCATTTGTTTAACTATGTAAAGATGTGTTACATTTGTTTAATTATGTAAAGATGTGTTGCTGTTTTATTTTGCCTGCCTAAGGTACCTAATTGGTCTAATAAAAAGCTGACCAGCCAATAGCATAGGAGGAGGTGTAGGTGAGACTTTCAGGCAGAGAGAGTAAGTAGGAGGAGAAATTTAGGCTCGAGGAAAAACGAAGAGGAAATGACAGGGAGACGCCAGGAGCCAGCCAGCAAGACAGAGGAAGCAGGCGAGTAGGACATACAGAATGAAAGGTAGTAAGTCCCTAGGTAAAATGTAGCTGAATAAAAATAGGTTAAATTAATTTTAAAAAATAGGTTAAAAGAGATAGTGGGACAAGCCTAAACTAAGGCTGAGCGCTTATAATCAATAATAGGTTTCTTTATTTGGGGAGATGGTTGGCAGAGCAAAGAAAATTCCAGCTACATAGCACTTCTTTACAACAGTAATCGGAGGTAAGATGAGCAGTTACTGCACCTTCCTGCAGTTGTTTCGGAGAGTGGTTTTTGGCATTACTAGTCAGGAGCATTCGCCGTAACAGCGCATCGGTCCCTGTGATCTCTTCTTCACAGATCCAGTCATCCACAATACACAAATGTGGGTAATTAGTTGCTAGAAGACGCAGTAAAGCTGAGTGCAGCCCTTTCAAAAAATCAAAACAAAACAAAACAAAAAAAAACACTAAGTTAACTGGACTCTTAGTCTCTCTCACAGAATCCTCCCCACCCTATATATTCAGCAGTCCACAGCCATAAGGAAGAGAAGTGTCGCTAACAATGTTTCTCATAGCACCCTTTGAGCTCTCTAGCATCAGAACTTAAGAAACCTTCTGCATATGCAGAGTGAAGACACCATGCTAGGAACTAGGGCAGAAACAGCAGTGTAGAGCACTTCTGCAGGTACATACCAAGTTTCAGGAAGTTCTAGGTAGGCTTGGGGCTAGAATCCTAGCTGTTCAGAAGTGGAGGCAGTAAGAGCCTAAATTCAAGGTCTTGCCTCAGATACACACCAAGCCCAAGGCCAGCCTGACAACTTAGTGAGACATTACCTCAAAACAAAGACTGAAGTGTAGAAAAATGACAGAGGACCTGCCTCACATGTGTAAGGGTATAAGTTCAATGCTAATAGCTGAAAAGATTTCTTTTTTTAATTTAAAAAAACAAATCTGCGTAGCATTTTAAATAAAAGCCCCAAGAAAACTAATTCACAGTAAGTTAAGGATTAGCCCTTGCAGCAAACCTTCCCCAGCTTTCTTTACTTTACCCCACTGTGTGACTCTCATCAGGAAAGCTGTTTAACATAGCTTGTTTCAGGAGCTCAGGAGAGAAAAAAACAAAAAGCTTCTCAAGGGCTAAGATTACCATGTGCCACCATGGCTGACTCTCAGGACTCTACACTCAAAAAGGCATCGTAACAACCTAAGTGCTGCTGAACTTTAAATCTCCAAACACATGTACAACTAAAACTACTCCCAACAGTCACAGAGACATGTAAACCCATCTACATATTGTACTCTTTTCAGTAAAACATGTTAATTGGCCAGTACTGCCAAATACTGTCCCAACTTTTTAGAAACAGACTATGTAAAGCTATAATAAATGTAGCCATCTGGCTAACCATGTCCAATGAAGGCTCATGTTCCTCTTCCAAACCAACCACAACAATAAAAGAGAAGAAAAATCATAACTTCAAAGACAGAGGAAAACCACACTGAAACATGAAAGGTGGTTTATTAAAAAAAAATCAACTTTCTAAAATTATTACACATCTATTTAATAATATTTACAATTGAACTATTACATCCATATTAATATTTCATGAACTATTATGGAGGAGTTTCAAACAATAAAGTAAATCTACATGAATTGATATGATACTTATCCAAGACTCCAAGAAAAATGACCTCAGAAGAGGCAGAGGGTTGAAGATGTAGTTCAGTGATAGAGTACGAGCTTAATATAAAGCCTTCAGTGCAAATTTCAAGTAATGAAAAAAGAAACGTGAAAAAAGGAGGCAGTATATAATATCATTCATATTTTTAGTACATTTTTATGTGAATATCTATTATAGTCAACCACATGAAATTGATGCTCTCTAGGTCAAAGACAGCCTGCACCTTTAGGATAGTTAGATTAATGAGTTCTTAGATTTATAGTGTCATGGAAGTGATATACACATGGTAAAGACTATACTCTGAAATCATTACAAGGCTAGCAATATGAGACAAACTCTCGAGCTACAGCCAGGCAGCAGCAGCAGGCAACTCGGTTAGCCTTACAATCATGGGAGAAAACAGGTGCTACTCCAAGGTGCACTGGACTGCTGAGCCTCAGTGCCCTGTAGTTTACTTAGAGGGAGCAAATGTTTCATTGTTTTTGAAACAGGTTCTCACTATGTAGCTTGGGCTATTCTGGAACTCACCCTGTAGACCAGGATGACCTCGAACTTACAGAGATCTCACTGGCTGAGCCTCCCAAGCGCTATGATTAAAGGTTGAGCCACTACACCTGGCCACAAATGCATTTTGGATTTGACATAATTGCAGCTTACAATAGGGTTATGTCCAAATAACCTCATCATAAGATGAAGGAAATTAAAAGTAGTGGGCATCCATACATCGCAGGTGTGTGTACCCCAATGCCCAAATATCAGCAACTGTATTGGGTCACCCTATAGGAAACAGCTGCAGTTCTCTAGGGCAGAGGGGATCTGGAGGGGTAAAGCAATGGGTTTGGTAAGAGAAGCACAACGCATTTTCATTCCTTAATTGTTTGTTTGATTGTTTTGGGTCTTTCAAGACATGGCTTCTCTGTAGCTTTGGAGCCTGTCCTGGAACTAGCTCTTGTAGACCAGGCTGGCCTCGAACTCACAGAGATCTACCTGCCTCTGTCTCCTGAGTGTTGGGATTAAAGGCGTGTGCCACCACCACCCAGCGAACTGTTTACATTTTTAACACTGAACACTGACTACAACTTATTATATATCATAACAACAAACTTTAGCAAAGAAAATTAAATAAAACAAATACCTCCCAACTCCTGCTGCAGTCCTTGAGCCTGTCGAATAAGGAACTTGATAGGAATCTGGTCCATTAAAGAAGAAGAATATGACTTGGGTTTCCGCTGCATGGAAGCTGCCAGTAAAAGACAAAAAGGTAAGAGAGTATCAAAAAAACCCTTAACTTTCAAAAGAAACAGGAAAAAGACAATCTGAAATTACTTTTAATTCACTTAATATATAAATGTTTTAAAGATGAAAATAGCTACCAAAATTGTGGCTATAAGGGAAAAACTAGGGCAAGATTTAGAAAGTGCCCTGAATTGAAATGTACTACAACGAAATAACTCAGTCAAGACTTCCCCACGTCTATTTAGGAAAGCCCAACGCAGTCATGAACACAGACTTAGAGCCTGATGATTCCAATACGAATTATAAAATACCAGGTGGGTGAGAAAAAAAGGCGTGGAGAGATGGCTCAGGAGTTAAGAGCACTGGCTGCTCTTCCAGAGGACCCGGGTTCAAGTCCCAGCACCCACAGGGCAGCTCACAACTGTCTATAACTCCAGCTCCAGTGGATTCAACACTCCCACACAGACACACACGCAGGCAAAACACCAAGGCACATAAAATAAAAATAAGTCAATACATAAAACACCAGGCATTACAGGCACATGTCTGTAATCCTAGCACATGGGAGGTGGAGGCAGGATCAGAAGTTCAAGGCATCTTCAGCTAAATAGTATATTTATAGCCAACCTGGGCTACCTAAGACACTGTCGTTAAAAAACAAAAAGAGCTTTGAATACATTATTTATGATACCTGGTGACAGCTATATAAAGGATGTTAAGCAACGTGAATTTGACTTCCTTCTTGCCTATATCCTACCTTCAGTTATCAGAGAGGTAGCGGGAAGCGAGGGGAATGCGGGAAGCGAGGGGAATGCGGGAAGCGAGGGGCTAAGCTCCGAATGGAGGCTGCTTATATAGGGAAAAAGTGACACGACTCACACCTCAATTGGCTGCAGAAATGCCTGCTGGCACCAGGGTCCTCAGGATTGGTTAGGGACCCCAAGGTTAAAGCGCATTAGGGAAGCGCCTGGACACTCAGTCCAGAAGCATTGCCAAATATGGAATTGTTTACCTCTAAACTGCGAGGGTGAAAGCGCCATCTTGTAATGGCGTTTACCTGCGGCTCCCTGCAGCAACATCTACTCTTTTTCCTTTGTAACAAGTCCAACTTAATTTCTTTGTATGCTATTCCATTTTAAAGCCTATTTCATCCACGGTCACTATGGTCTGACTTTCCTGCCTCTAAGTTTTCATCTCCTTACTACAACCTTCATCCTGCAGCCACAGTTCTCTTCTGTAAACAAAGTTCACCAAATCATGGGCCTCTAACTCCACTCTAAACCTTTGTGGAGTGCTGTAGCCACATATAGTCACGGTCTCTGCCAGCCAATCGCTGTCTCATCTCTAGTGCATTCTTCTGTATACCTTGCACTCTAATTCGAATCTAAGTATTTTGCAGTAAGCCATGTGGATATATGAAATTTTCAGGTTACCTATACTGTACAAAAGGATATCTAAGTATCGAATATAATTATTTATTCTTTTTCAAATGGCAAGATGTAAATCCTTTTTTTTTTTTTAAGAATAAGAGGTATATCAGTGTTATTGGGGGCTGCAAAATGGCTCTATGGGTAAGGACACTTGCCATCAACCCTGAAGATATAAGCCCACTCCTGGTACCCACATGAGGGAAAAAGAAAACTAACTCTTAAGTTGTCTTGTTGAGTCTCTATCTACACTTGTGTCATGGCACAGATGAATACACACCAATGCAAGAGATAAATAAAGGTTTGAAATAATTGTCTGTTTAGACCAAATACCTCTTAATACAATTACCCACATAAGTTAGTAAATTATCACCCTAGTTTGCTAAAAATCTTTTACAAACTGAGTAAGAATTTATCAGAAAACAGCTCAAATAATGGTTATAGGTTCCAGTATCCTGGTTCCAACACTTAGCTTCCCAGTGCCTCCCACAGAGACACAGCAGCCTATCTCAGCACCACTGTGAAGGGGACATGAGTACAAGGATGTAAACTGCCTGCCTCATAACAAGGACTCAAATGTTAATTTGTTTATAAAGATCTAAGGCTAGCGCTAAAGGGCTTCGCCTCAACAGGCTTGTGTGGGGCATGTGGTGTCTACCTGCTGAGTTAACTTGCTCCCCCACCACCACCTTTTTGCCCTTTGAAACAGATTCTCACTGTGGTCCAGAATATGGTCTAAAATATGCTTTGGTTTTCTTGTTTCAACCTCTCATGTGGTTTAGCATGCACAAGTCCTTGGCTTCAAACCCCAAAACCTCCTAAAAACTTTATACTTAAAAAAGATTTGGGGTGGGGGAATAGCTCAGTGATTCAGAACACTTGCTCTTCCTGAGGATCTGGGTTTGGTTCCTGGCAACCACATGGTAGCTCTCACTCCAGTTCCAGGAGATCTGATGTCCGTTTATGACCTCCTCAGGCACCAGACATGTATGCAGTACACACACATACATGCAGGCAAAACACTCAAACACATAAAACAAAACAATAAATATTTTTAAATTATTTTTTTAAAAGATGAAAACTTTTTATTCTAAGTATTCAAGATCAACTTAGTGTGAAATATCAGTGTCTAAGATTCTTGAGAGCTAGGGACTTGTTAGGATAATTGCTAGGCTTTAGAAGGCTCTGGAGTTGCCTATAAGATGGCTCAGTGTGCTCAAGGGCTTGAGTGCTATCCCCCGAACCCATGATAGAAACCAGCAGTGACTCCTGTCTGTAGTCCCAGCACTCTAGCAGGAGACAGAAGTAGGAAACAGGGCAGCCAGTCAGAAGTTCAAGACATGGCCTCAAAAACAAGATGGAAGAAGAGAAACAACTCTTTAAAAGTTGTCCTCTGACCTCCATCCATATTCAAACCATTCAAGCTTGTGATGTACACATAGCTTCCTTGAGAGAGTACTTGCTTAGCATGCACAATGCCCTGGGGTTGAGTCATGAATGTGGCATAGCAGCAAACACATGTACTCACAGCATCTGCAAGGTAGAGGCAAGAGAACCAGAAGTTCAAGGCCATCCACTGCAGCACAGTGAGTTTGAAACCAGCTGAAATATGGTCTCAAAACACAAAAAATGGCTCAGCAGGTAAAGTGGCTGCCACGACAAGCCTGACAACCTAAGGTCAATTTAAAAACCTACATGAGGTAAAAGAGGAAAATCAAATCCACAAAGCTTTTCCCTGACACCTCTCCCACACTATGATATGTGTATGCCAATACACACATAACACATACCCACATAGTAATTTTTAAAAAAAAGAGGAAGATAACTTAGTGGATAAAGTGCTCCCTGTGCAGGCATGTGTATCTGAACTTAGATGCTACCCAGAACTCCAACAGAATCAGGATTGGCTGAAGAAGCCTATATTGCAAAGCCAGGAGGCACAGACAGGAGGACCCAGAAGACAGAGCAAGGCTCTTGGCATCAACTGCTCACTTCTAGACCTACGTAAACTTATGCAAGCAAACACACAGCACGTAAATGAAATCAATAATAAAATATATTAAAATTTTAACATTACAAATGCATCATATATACAAAAAGAAAAGATTTTCTAGCAAAATTCTAATAGTGGTTTTACCTCTAAACAATAAAAATATAGTTTGAGTTTTTTTCTCATTAAATTAAAATTTTAAATTTTGTAAAATTTTACTATTTATAGATTTTATCTGGTCTCACTATGTATCTTTAGTTGGTCTGGACTTGCTATGTAAACCAAGCTAGCCTTGAATTCAGAGCTCTACCTGCCTCTGCCTCCTGGGATTAGAGGTATGTGTTGCCAAGCCCAGCAGTTCTGTTGTTTTTGGGTGGTTATTGCTGTTCTTTTAAGAAAAAAAAAATGAACAAACATAGATATGAGTACTTCTCACCCTCCTGCTTCTGTCTGAGTGCTAGTGCTACAGACATGCACACCATGCCCAGGAACACTACATAAATAATCAAATAAGTTTAAGATACTATTGCTCTACAGACATGTAACCATTAGAACATTTCCTTTGTGAATGCTTTGTTTAACTCTAGGATTGACAGCTGTAAAACTTCCAATTTCCTAGCTGGACATGGTGGTTCCTATGTACCAGCTTACTAAGTACCCGACAGTGAACAATGAATCTTGTTCTGCTGGTGACCAAGAGGAAATTTTACATACAGTGGAAGGACAGAGTAGAAAAAGGCAAGAATTCCTCTTCGGATGACATGAAGCTGGAGGGTGAGTTAAGCAAGCCATACTTGTAGCTACCGAGGAGTGAGACTGCAGCCAGGCACGGTGGTTCACACTTGTAATTCAAGACTCACTTGGGAAGTGCAGGCAAGAGGGCCAGGAGTTCAGGCAAAACTCAGTTACACAGAGAGTTCAAGACCAGCCTGGTCTCTAAGAGACTCTGTCTCAAAAACAAAAAGCAAAATAAATTATATATCTGAGACGGGCGGTGATGGTGGTGCATGCCTTTAATCCCAGCACTCAAGAGGCAGAGGCAAGCGGATCTCTGTGAGTTCGAGGCCAGCCTGGTCTACAGAGTAAGTTCCAGGACAGCTAGGGCTGTTACACAGAGAAACCCTGTCTTAAACAAACAAACAAAAAATTATATATCTCATGTTTTTCTTACTAGGTAAAGCAGTCTGTTTTGAGATAATCTTGATACAACTATACAGTACTATGCCCAGTTTATAGCACAGTGTTTTAAGAACAAACACGTGAAATACACAAGGAATATTCACATTTTAACTAAGTAATAAGTACAAAGGAAATAATTTTTTATTACTACACATCTTCTTTTGGATAGATACTTAAATCAATGGTATCCTATAAATGTGTGCAATTTTTATCTTCTGTCTAAAAGATTTTTAAATGAACATTTAAATAGAATTCATATACATATCTATATACATTAATATACTCATGTGTATAAGTATTTTTAAACAAACAATAAATACATGCATGTGTATTTTAACAGCTATAACACTCCAATATGAGATTCCACCTAGATTCTACCTCTGAACTTCTGTATCCACCGGGTGGATGCTAATGTTTATTATAAGGATTAAACTGAAGGACAATTAGCAAAGTGCTGAAACTACAACACAATTCACAGGTAGGAATATATTTGAGGCAAATAATCTCTTGCCTCCAGAAAAAAACTGTCTTAACACTGTGACATGTTCTGAAGTTCTTCACACCCCTGGAAGACAAGAAACTAGACCAGAGAAAAGCCCCTAACCAAGGAAAGCTTTGTGAGGGACAGCATCTTCTCACCCACCTCTTTCCACTCATCGGAGGACATACTCCAGAGACTGACAGGCTCCAACAGCCCCTCTCAGTATGACATCACTCTCAACAAGTAGTGATATGTACCCTTGACATCTTACAAAGTTAGGGCTAGACAGACAGCTCAGTGGCTGAAAGCACAGGCACCCACATCAAGTTCCTCATAAACTGCCTGTACTCAACTCCAGAGATCAATGGGTACCCACACATGTGGTGTACTAACACACACACACAAAATAAAAAATTTTTATAAACCTTTCCTGACCTTATTCCCATCACAGTTACCATATTGCTTCTCTCTTTCCCTTTAACAATGCACAAAGTGCACCACCATGCCTGGCCTTATAATTAGGTTCTCATCCTACCATTCTACAGGAAAAGTGATCTCTACCATGTTATGTGTAGACATCAGCTGAACCCCAGTCCTCATCTTACTTCCTCATTCAAGATCACTTGACAGAGCTCAGAGAGCAGTCATCACTAACTCCTAGCCTCCTTCTTTTGGCATCTAGGACACCATATGGTCCTGGATTCCCTCTACATTCCACTGCTGAGAACCTATCGTAATATCATAATTTTAAATACCATATATATGCAAAAGACATTCAGTCCTGTATCTACTAGGACACAGCTACCTACTCACTGTCCTCACTTCAAAGAAGAACAGACATCTGTAAGTATCTAAAGCTGAGCTCCTGATCCCCCGCAAACCTAACCTAGGTCCTACAGGTTCTTTCATTTCAACCATTCTACCCCTTACGCCATGGCCCAAAGCCTCTAACCTGACCTTCCTCTCTCAAATCAGATTCATTAAAATCAAAAATAATGTAGCATCTTAGTCCCACAATACAATACCAACAGTCTGAAATCTAGCCTAAAAGAACTTCCTAGCATCTCTTTACTACCTATTCATTAGATTTCCCTGGGCTATCAGACTGACTGTGAGCAAACTACCAGAACCACTCAGCTCTGCTTGACTTACCCAAAGTCTTTGTGTTTGCCAGGAGCGCTTCCTCGTAAGAAAGAATATAATAGAGCACCAAAAGCTGCGCTGTGATACTGAAGCGCTGATTAAGGCGGATGCTGTCACCCTGAGGGGATACAAAACTTTAACATAGTAAACCACAAGAGCAGGTTGCTTTTTCAAAAGAGTTAGGTTATCCAGTGCTACTGCACCAAGCACAGCTGGACTGGGAGAGGACTGCTGGGCTAGCAGCAAACTGAGACAACTTTCTGCTTCACTGAAAGAAAGGTTGAGACCACGAAAGGAAACATCCTTTCCTTTCCCAGTCTTTAAGATGGGGGAAATGTCACAAGGCTTCAGCTACGGCTTCTCCTCAGTACTCCCACCAGGCTGCTTCTCAGAGACTTGAAGGAATGGAAGCACTATATGAAATTACCATAAAGAAAACAATTCATAAAATAGATACTGTATATTTAACTGTGTCTGCACAAATTGCAACTTTTTCCTGGCAAAATAAGGAAAAAGATTTTCACCCAACTGTCCACAACTGAATCCAAGTGTATCTTTAATTCCCAGGAAGCTAAACAACACCATGTTGGATATGTTGAAATGCCCCACAGCCCTTTAGCAGTACATAATTTTCAAGGTACCCATTACACTTTAACAAGAGGCTTCAACACAACTCCTTGAGCTGTGCACAGTAGAGTAAGCCTGTTATTCCAGTATTCCAGAAACTGAGGAAGCAAGATTATGAGTTTGAGACCACCCAGATTACAAAGTGAGATACTTTCTCAAAACCTATTCATTCAGGAATACATACAAAAGAGGAATAAATAATTTTTAAAATGATATACAGAAAAGAACTCTTCAATAAGTGCTATTTGACAAACTACTGGTAATTAACACTACTATATGTTTTCTTATTAGTAAGATAATAAAATTTAATCTCATTTGTGTGTGCATAGTATGTACGTGTTTGCAACTGTGTGTGCAAGGGTTCATACTTAAACATTAATCTGATTTTGAAATCAGAATCACCTATAAGACTTCTAAGGACAAAAAAATATGGACTAAGCCAGAGATATAACAGATGTAACAGAAACATGATTTTATTTACCCCAATGACTTCCTGGAAAATGTTAAGTATCTCCTGTTCTGTGACTGGCTGATTTGTGGCTTCAGGATTGGATTTAGATGCTGGAGTAAGTATAGAGTTTATGTACACATCAATCAGAGGAAGTAGCTGAGGGTGGAGTGGAGTGGAGGTTTCACACAGCTGCCTGTAAATCCAGTCCTAGAAGAAAAAGGCATTGAATCAAGGCAAAGAAAAAAGAAAAAAAGATCAAAACTACAGAAGTATGTAAAGCTTTAAACTGTTTTCATATCAGTGTACTCACCATTAGTTTGGGGAGCTAAAATATACTATCTCTTTTATAATTGCCTTAAATGTCCTTATCAGTGAATCGAAAAGACAGTGAAAGACAGTGAGGAGCCTGGCTCTGGGTGTACGGAGTTCTGAACAGTCCTACTCTGTCTACATTTAGATCTGTTTGTGTCATGGAGGACTTCCCATCAGAATGGGATTGTGGCAGGGGGTTATTTCCTCTGAGAAACACCCTGATTAAGAAAGAAGCTTAGGAGCTGGAGAGATGGCTCAGAGGTTGAGAGCATTGGCTGCTCTTCCAGAGGTCCTGAGTTCAATTCCCAGCAACCACATGGTGGCTCACAACCATCTACAATGGGATCTGGCGCCCTTTTCCTAGTGTTCAAGCAAACATGCAGACAGAGCACTGTATATATAATAAATAAAATAAATCTTTAAAAAAGGAAGTAGCTTAGGTGAGGTGGTGGTGGTGTACACCTTTAATTCCAGCATTCAGGAGGCAGAGGGAGGAGGAGGAGGATCTCTGTAAATTTGAGGCCAACCTGGTCGACAAAGCAAGTACCAGGACAGGCTCCAAAGCTACACAGAAGAACCCTGTCTTGAAAAATAAAGAAAAAAAAAAAGAGAGAGAGAGAATTTAAATGGAAAAATAATACTGTACATTTTGTAAATAGGTTATGATACTGTTTTAAAATCTAAAATTTGGTTCTTAATAATAATAAAAAACTACATTATTAACTTAATAATAATAATAATTAATTAACTACATAAATAACTAGCAATTTATCTAACTACCAAACATTTATTTTTATATATATATGTATGTATATGTATATGTGTATATATATATATACACCACAGAAAAGGACTATAGTTACAATTGGAAATTTAAATGTAAAGTCCTACTTTTATTGACACTTTGTGCTTAGTAAATGATCGACTCCTGAGAAGTTGGTAAATACAATGAATGGGCAGAAACCCAGTAATGTTGGCACTCAGGTTGCTGGTGACAGGGACTCGAACTGCATGAGCTGTGACAACCTAAAAGGGAAAAACAGCATTAAGATAATAAAATAATAACACATAAAATAACAAACTCAAAATTAGTTTGAGAAAAGGTATAGTGTATAGACTATCAAGATAAGAAGGCAATCGACCTTATGTAGTCCATGAGGATGAATGATGAGAATCAACTGGTACAAGTTTTAATTTTTTTTTGTTTTATTTTAAGACAGGATCTCATGGAGATCAGGCTGGCCCTAACTCTCTATATCACTAAGGATGATGACCCTGAACTCTTGGGGTCTCATGGAGATCAGGCTGGCCCTAACTCTCTATATCCTAAGGATGATGACCCTGAACTCTAGGGGTCTCATGGAGATCAGGCTGGCCCTAACTCTCTATATCCTAAGGATAATGACCCTGAACTCTTAACCCTCCTATTTCTTTGTCCTGAGTGCTAGATTACAGGCATGTGTCTGAACATTTTCATGATTTCCAAGTGACAAAAAAGTAAATTAGGTGTGGACATTCATCCATAATCTCAGCCACAAGAAGGGCTGAAGCATGAGGTTCACAAGTTCAAAGCCATCTTGAACAACTAACTGAGATTTTATCTCACTAGGGCTAGGAATACATCACAATGTTAGGATGTTTGTCTAGCATGTGCAAATTCCTGAGTACAATCCCCAGTACAATTCCAAAGTACAATAAAAAATTCCAAAGTGCAATAAAAAGAAATAAGTACACAAATGCACATGTGATAATGTTAAAAACATAGCTTAGTAGCTGGGCTAATTTACTCTACAGAAGCCCCTTTACCTTTCACATCTACTTTTTACATGAATAAAATACAAGACTACCATCTTAACTTCTCTTTTGAAGGGTTGCTGTGAGCGCTAATTTCTTTTCTAGTAGTTTTATGAGCTGGACCTGCTGGCACACTCCTGAAATCTCAGCACTCAGGAGGCTGGGCAGGAGGACTGCAGAAAGCTCAGAGTTTACAACAAGCTTGGCCTATATAATAAGTTCCAGTCCAGCTGGGACTTTAGAATGAGAGTCTGTCTCAGGAGGAAATATATGTATGTGTGTGTGTGTGTATACATATATATATGAATTGATAAATGAATGTGAAAACTAACTTTTACTTTTAGAAGTAACTTACTGAAAAGAAAATTATTCCTGGATTTACCCACATTTGGTGATAAAACCAAATAAATATAAATAAAAGACTAAGGAACCAAAGTAAAGAATTAAGCTGTTTTCTCAGAGAAATACAAATGGTTAGCCCACATGAATACATCACCAATATCTACAACCACACCCTTAAGTAACCATTTAAAGTTTTCAAAAATATATAAACTCAACATACACTGTTTGTAGTGGTATTTTGTTTGTGTTATAACAAATAAAGTTTGCCTGATCAGAGTGCAGAGCTAAGCCACTAGGGGCCAGGCGGTGGTGGCCCACACCTTTAATCACAGTAGTTGGGATCCCAAGCCTTTAATCCCAGCACTAGGGAGGTGGAGATGGGAAGGGATATGGCTGGGCAGAGGGAGGAATATAAGGCAGGAGGAGACAGGAGCTCAGTGCAGTCTGAGGACGGGATCGCCCTTTTGGTCTCTTTTAGTAGAGCTGAAAGGTCTCTCTAGTGGTTGCTGCACTGCTTCTCTGATCTCTCAGTGTTCACCCCTTGATATCTGACTCCAGGTTTTATTTAGTAAGAGCAATTAGAACTCATGATACAACTGTTTTATAATGAGTTACGTTAAGTGAATTATTCACAGAGAGTTTAAAGATGAAATAAATTATCATTGAACATTGAAGATGGTGAAAAAAGACCACTTTATTCTTCTAAGTAGTTTAGTCAGTAGCTAAACAAAAGGAAGTACCTGCTCAGTAAAGATTTCCTGTGTGAAGATGGTCTTCATCCTGCTCAAGGAGCTTGGCTTAATCACAATCTAAAATAGTAAAAAGAATTCCAACAGCGTGTAAAACTGTATGAAATACATTTACTCTCATGAATTTATTATCCAAAATGGGTATGATGTACAATATTAATGTTCAAAAGTTAAACTTTTCTTTCACAAGTGGCTTCTCAAGCCTGACATAAGAGATGTACTCATATGTATGCCTGTACTCTCAGGCACCTGAGAGAATGAGACAGGAAGAACTAGAACCCAGGAGATCAGAAGCAACCTGGGCAATATAGAGAATGTCTGTCAAAAATAAAGATAAAACATATTTTAAAATTACGTAATAAATAGTACTAACTATTGGCACTAGCTAATAGCTACTACCACTAACTACTAGGGAATTGAAGAGGTTTATCCAAGAAATGGAGACAAGAAACATACATATTTCATATACATATACACTTTGTTATACACGTAACACTACACACCATGTACTTCAAATGGACTAACATTTAAAATCAATGCAGAACTGAAGTATATGTAACTAAGGGGAAGGGTGCTTGCCTAGTATAAGTGAAGTCCTGTGTTTGTTCACTAGAACTGAGAAAAAAGATTTAAATGCAGAGCATAAAACCGCAAGTAAACTAGAAGAAAGTCTAGTAAGCTGAGTGTGGTAACTCGCACCTATAAACTAGCACCCCTGTGGAAAACGCAGGGGAATCACATGACAGGTTGAGCCAGTCTGAGCTACAAAGCAAGTCCTTCTCTCAAAAAAAAAAAAAACCAAAAAACAAAAAGAATGAAAGAACAAGCTTTACTAATAATCAACAAAATATAAAGCAAGTGGGACCATTCTTCACCAATCAAATTTGCAGGCCAGACATAGTGATGCACGCCGTTAATCCCAGCACTCAGGAGGCAGAAGCAGGCCAAGCTCTGTAGGTGTGAGGTCAGCAAGGTCTATATACCAAGTTCCAGGACAGTCTGGGTTATATAGAGAGACCTCATCTCAATAAATAAACATATAAATAAATTTAAAAGAAAAAGATAAAAAGAATGGGGCTGTCTAGGCATGGTAAGATATCAGGAAATCAAGGGCTCTCATGCATTAATGTGAATAGTGATACTGGAAAAATCTCTACGAAAAATAACCTGACAGTATTTAGCAGACTCACATTTTTATTTAGTAACTGCTTGCCACAGTTTTATCTTAAACAGTTTAAGAAATATATGAAGATATAGATGTATGACTGCCTATGTGTATATTTACATAAATGAGTTTATTCATTTAAGCTTTATAATAAATTAGAAAATCTACATTGGAAATAAAACAAACAAACAAAACATTGAGACTAGCATGAGTTCCAAGCCAACCTGTCTCAATCAACAACAAAGAGGACTGGAAAGATGACTCAGCAATGGACTGCACTTGCAAAGGACACAAATTTGGTTCCTAACACCCATTTCAGGTGGCTCACAGCAGCTTGGGACTCCAGCGCCATAGGTTCTATCAGCAATTGTATACATATACACATATGCACATACAGACACACATATATACATGAAGTTTGAATAAATGCTCTAAAAAATCCTATTTTTCTAGGAATTCTTTAATAAAACTTCAAACTAGCAAACATCTAAAACTACTTAAAAAGAACACAATGTATTTATTTTATACTATGACAAAATGTTCAGTTTAGACACATTTTATTTCAGAAAAAAGATTATTAAAAATTACCTTCATGCCCAGAGTGGAACAGACTAAGTCAATGATAGCACTAAGCTGGTTGCTATGGAAATACATGGCCACCAATAACAGCATCTCCCCAAAAGAAGCAGAGACACCTGATGTACTGTCAAAACAGGAGAGAAACTGTGAATTTCCAAGGAGGAGATGAATAAGAGCTTTCTGAACCGAGTGGACAGACACTGCTTCCTCACCTCTCAAAGTATGCCTCCTCTTTGATCATCCAGCTGAGCCACACCACCATCAGCTGCTCCTGCTCCGGTGTGCTGCGGAGACAATGCAGCAGCAGCCATGAGCCAGACAGCAAGAAGAAAGCAGTCTGACAGCATTTTCCCCTTGTTTTTAAAGATTTATTTATTCTTACTTTACATGTATGAGGAATATGCCAACATGTGTACATATGTACTATGTCATGCCTGGTGTCCCAGGATTCCCTGGAACTAGAATTACAGTGGTTCTGAGCCACTATGTGGATGCTAAGAATTGAACCCAGGTCTTCTGCAAGAGCACCAAGTGTTATTAACCACTGAGCCATCTCTCCAGTCCTGAAGTTATTTTTCCTAGGAGTTATTTTTCTCCTCTATTTTGAAATATCAACTCAAATTAAAGGTTTGCTAAACTGGACCATTAATTATTATTGAAACATGAGACAGTTCTAGAACTCAAAGATGAAGGCTTTGGCTTCATGATTCTAAACTGTCAAAACCTCAAATTTTAGTATATTTGCAAGGTGGAGAGAGTGACATTACCTCATATTCCTTTGAAAAACAAAGGTCTCTGAGGTTAAAATGTTAAAAGAACTATACTAAGGACTGATCACTTACTCCATATAGGAAAATAAAAATCTGATGTTAAAACATAAGCAAAAGCTGGGCCAGATTTAATGACTTTAATCCCAGTACTCGGGAGACAGAAGCAGGCAGATCTCTGTGAGTTCAAAGTGTACAATGACGTAAATTTTCTGATATGCTTTTTGTTTTTTTCAAAAAGAACAAGCAATGCGCAGAAGATTGTGGGATGGGAAAATTCAATGACCATCTCAGAAAGAAATCACTCAAGAAGAGGTGTTAGAGTCAGGCAGTGGTGGCACAGGCAGGTGGATCTCTGTGAGTTCAAGGCCAGCCTGGTCTACAGAGTGAGTTCCAGGACAGGCTCCAAAGCTACACAGAAAAACCCTGTCTCAAAAAACCAAAAAAATATTATTTCTTTAGGGGGCTGGAGAAATAGCTCAGGGGTTAAGAGCACTGACTGCTCTTCCAGAGGACCCAAGTTCAATTCCCAGCACCCACATGGCAGCTCACAACTGTCTGTAACTCCAGGGATTCTGACACCCTTACAGACATGCATGCAGGCAAAACACCAATGCACATAAAATAAATATATATATAAAAAAATAATAGAAGAGGTGTTAGACAAAGAAACCCCAAGGGAAGAACGCTGTCATCAAATTAATTCAGGAATATTTCCTAGAACTAAGGGACATCTGTTTCTATTAGCAAGGACCAACTGGGTGCTGAGGGTGACACAAACTGGGACAGGTGGTGATGGAGCATGTGCAATCCCAGAACCGGAGGGCTGAACAAGAGCACTGCAGTGAGGACCAGGCCTCCCAGAATGGCTGTCCCAAATAAACAAAATCAAAACAAAACAGACAACAAAAAAACGTTGAGAACAAATACTATCCTGAGAAATATTATCTGAGAAATATCTAACCCTACAGATTTGCACAGTGAAGAGGACACCTAAAGGAGCAGGAAGTGGGATGATGTTAGGGAACGACAACAACATGGGTAGTTAGAAGACAAACACACATTTTCAAAATCCTCAAAAGAAATTACTTCCTGCTTAAAATTCTACATGCCACCAAACCATCAGCCAAATGTCAGAATGGAGGCCTTTTCAGAAATCCACCCCTGCTCTGAAGAATTTACCTCCCACATGTCTGCTTTCTAAAGACGCTCAATGAAGAACAATTCCTGTGTACAGCTGCAGAACACTAGATACAGAGGGATCTAGTCAAGACCGGAGCAGACAACACTGCCCTGGGCAAGATTTTTGAGAAAGATTAAACTGTCTAATGAGTCAGATTAGGTCCAGAGATTTAGCTACATTTTGTTTCTCTGTTGTTGGGTTTTGTGTGTCTGTGTTTCTTTGTTTTGTTTTGTTGTTATTGGTTTTTTGAGACAGGATCTCACTATGTAGCCTAGGTTAGTCTCAAATTCATGGTAATCTTCCTGTCTTGGTCTCCTATGGGCTGGGATTAGAAGCATGAATTACCACAACCAGCAAAATTTAGTTTCTCAGGCGGTGGTGATGTACGCCTTTAATGCCAGCACTTCAGAGGCGGGGTAAGGTGGATCTCCAAGTTCGAGGGCTGGCCTGGTCTACAGAGTGAGTTCCAGGGCAGCCAGGGCTACACAGAGAAACCCTGTCTCAAAAAAGGAAAAAAAGAGAGAGAAAAATTTAGTTAATTGTTATTACATAGACTACCAAGAAAATTTAAAACAAAACTGTCTCAAAAGGGAGATAATTACCTAGTCATAATTGAGCTCTCAATGTTTACATAGTTATTATTCTATGTAATTATCCTAACTGTACTAAGATAACAGAAGGAAAAGAAGAAAAGGAAGATATATAGTATTTCCAGACAGAGAAAAAAATAATAATTGTTCATCTTTGAGAATGGAATTCAATTAGCTAATACCCAGAAGGGTCATCACCAATGAAGTAATGGGGCCAGTGAGATCACTCAAGAGGTAAAAGCATTTGCCACCAAATCTGACAACCAGAGTTCCATCTTTGAAGCCCATATGGCAGAAGGAGAGAAATGACTCCTGCGAGTTGTCCTCTGACCTCCACACATACATCATAGCACTGATGTACAAATCAAACACACACACACACACACACACACGCACGCGCACGCACACGCACGCGCAAGCACACGCGCACACACACACCAAGGAGCGAAACACAAAATAAACAGGTATTGAAGTTTGTAAAAAGTTTTTAAACAATGTACTAGTAAGACCCAAAACTACTCAAGAACTAAAAGATATTACCTCCAAAGAAGAAAAAGTAGGAAGAAAAGTTATAAGCCTTCAAAAACTCTTGAAGAACGCTGACTCTTTAAACAATGTTCAGCAGAGACTCTGACAAAGGCTAGTAAAATGGTGGTGTTCAGGAGCTGCTGCTGTCCTTCCACTGAAGGGGACCATGACTGTCCATGCCTAGGCCAGTCTCCGTGGCAAACTTTTAATAACATGCTCTACACCTTTTCTGGTGGCAGCATACATGCTAGGCAAACACACTACCTACACTGTACACTCGCCCCATACATACATTTTGATAAGTAAATAAAAGCACATCTTGAATGAGTAGAGCGACTATACAGTAAGGTACCTGACAAGTGTAGAAAAGGCCAGCAGCATACAGAAGGAAAGGGAGACAAATCGAACCCCAGCCGGTGTGGCAGGTGGGCGGCTGGTCATCAGCTGCAGCAACTGCTCAGCTTCTTCTTCAGTTGGTCTGAAAAGAGAAACACAGTGAGAGTTTAAACTTTTTTTGTTTATCTACTTTTAGTTCATGAAGGAATTGAGTTTTCCAACATTTTAATCCTTCAATTACAAACTTTTTAACATCACTAAAAAAAAAAAAAAAAATACATTCAGTCAGGCAGTGTTGGCTCACACCTTTAATCCCAGCACTCAGGAGGCAGAGGCAGGTGGGTCTCTGTGAGTTCAAAGCCAGCCCGATCTACAGAGTGAGTTCCAAGACAGGCTCCAAAGCTACAGAAAAACTCTGTCTCAAAAAACAAAACAGAACAAAAACATTCAGTTACTTAGTATGTGTGTGTGTGTGTGTGTGTGTATATGTGTGTGAGAGAGAGAGAGAGAGAGACAGAGATAGACAGAGAGAGAGAGAGAGAGAGAGAATGCGTGCAAGTGTATAGTATGGTGAGTGCAGAGTACACATCTATTGTGTTGTATGTATATGGTATGTTTGTGTGGTGTATGATAGTGCACATGTGTGGGCATGTTCATGTCTGTGAACACATGAAGGAGGATAATCTAATTGCCTTGAGTCAAGGTGGATAACAGAAACAAAAACTAGGTGTTCCCACCAGGCTTGATGACCAGGAAGTTTTTGGGACATTCGTATCTCTACCTCACAACAGTGAGGTTACAGGCTTGTACAGCCATGCCCAGTATTTTAGGTGAGTGCTGGGGGTTTAAAACAAGTCATAAAGGTTACAGAGGAAGCATTCTTAACCCTGAGACATTATCCTATACTTTCATCATTATTGGTCAATTCTCTTTTCAATTATGTGCTTTTTTAATGGCATATGGACTTATCACTGAGGAATGAAAAATAGTATTACTCTGTTGTCTCTGTAAAAACCAAATAACAAATCAACTGGGTTCAATGACCAATAGACTTTCAAGGGAGCAATAGCAGAGGTCACAGGCATAACAAGCACATGTTACTTATGTGTGGTCATGTGTCCTGCAGAGCTCACAGCAGTTTATATGTTATAGAATCATGGGGTTAATGGATTGTATCAACTTAGATTTGAGCCAAACTGATGGGCTAGCATTTGCTTAACTCAGCCATCAGAACTGAAAGGCACGTGAGCTGGAGACACACGCAGGAATGCTCCCACACCAGCTGAGGACACTATTTGGAAAGATTTGGTGCAGGGACTTAGAACCTCGTGCTAAAGAGCCACGTCCTGGGGGCTGGAGAGATGGCTCAGAGGTTAAGAACACTAGTTACTCTTCCAGAGGACCTGGGTTCAATTCCCAGCACCTATATGATAGCTCACAACTGTCTGTAACTCCAGTTCGAGGGGATCTGACACCCTCACACAGACACACATGCAGGGAAGACACCAATGCACATGAAATAAATAAAATCATTAAGAAGAAGAATTATGAGAGAGAGCATGCACAGTCCGAATCAAGGACATGAGGTGCACCCTCCTCTAAAAAAAAAAAAAAAAAAAAAGAACCATGTCCTGTCGATTCTGAAACAGAGGGGTCTTCACCTGACCCCAGGAGTGGTTGTGGGTCATTCACAGATCTCTCAGAGGTGCCTTCTCAAACTGGTAAAATCACAGGATCCTTTACACTGTGATTAAAATCTGATAAAATACTCTCATCCCTCCAATATCTGCATAATTTTATTTGTAATCAGAAATTAGATCAAATATTCCTTAAGGACAGCTGGCCTTAGCACCTTCAATCTTGACATAAGCTAGTAAAATTAAAAGCTGGAGCCTCTTAACAAAAGGTCTTTGGCTCACTTCTCTGCGATTAGAAACAAGAAGAAAAAGATAAAAGGGTAAAATATCGGATTGAGTACTTGAGTCCAGCAATCCCCATCAAGGCACAGTACAGACGTAAGAGTGCGCTGGCTTTCACAACATGCTCTTCCTTCAGCCCCGAGTACACAGAGACAGTGGGCTCCATCTCCACATCGGCTTCTTCTACAATGCGGGTGCTCCTTACTGTAGGAAGAATGCCCATCAACTCCAGGAGAAGCTGTCTCCTCATTTGCCAAAGGACAGAACCGCTGGTCTCCCTTTTTCTCTGTAAGAAGTATGAATTGAGAAAAGAAGAGAGAGAGCATGGAGCATTTATTAAATTAAAAGGAAGCTGAAGAGAGTTCATCACGTGAGCACTTGCAGTTGAACTAACATGAGGAGCCTGTCATACTGCAGTTCCATTTAAACAAGAAAACGCAAAATTCACACATCCACTCACCCCATTCTGCACGACTGCAGAGGAAAAGCTAAACTAATGCAAACTGAATTGGGACGAGTGTTTAAACAGTACTTTCATCTGAGTACGGCGGTCCACTCTGGAGGCAGAGACAGGAGAGCTGCTGCATCCAGGCCAGTCTACATGGCAAACTCTAGTACAGCCAGGGCTATAGAACAAAAACTTCTTTAAAAAACTCAAGAGGGACCGGGCGGCGGTGGCACACGCCTTTAATACCAGCACTCGGGAAGCAGAGGCAGGCGGATCTCTGTGAGTTCGAGGCCAGCCTGGTCTACAAGAGCTAGTTCCAGGACAGGCTCTAAAGCTACAGAAAAACCTTGTCTCGAAAAACAAAAAAAATAAAATAAAAACTCAAGGGGGGGGTGCTGGAGAGATGGCTCAAGTGTTAAGAGCACTTGCTGCTCTTGCAGAGGACCCAGGTTCAGTCTCCACTTCCACGTGGGGATCTCCACCACATGAGGCAGTACAACAGCAGCACTTGGTGTCTGGAGACCTGAGAGCCTCAGCTCTAGCTCACCACTAATTATGTGTTTCATGCTGTTTTAGTGAACTGCTCTGAACCCCAAGTTCCTTCCTAACAAGGAAATAAATATCAGTACTATGTACCTTTAAAGATACCATAATTAAGAGTTTATAAATCTATAACCATCACCCCAACCCCAGCTCTTGAGGCAGGGATATTTCAGTCTTCACTCACTCTTCAAGTCTAACACTGTACTTGACATGTAGCAAACACTCAGTGCCTACTAAGAAATGAACAAAGAAAGATCACACATATGAAAGCAATTCTAAACTATAAAAGGAGAGGCATTTCCTTAGCTGGGGATGGTAGCATATACCTTCAATCATTGCTTGTTATTCTTTTGTTTGGGTTACTCTGCATAACAGAGTTAGTGATACTGGAAGTTACTTTGTAGACCAGGCTGGCCTCGAACTCACAGAGATCCATGTGCCGAAGTGCTAGGATTAAAGGTGTGCACCACCACCGCCCAGCAGTGCTTGTTATACTTAAGACTGATGTCAAGTAAAGTATAATAAAACTGCCTGAACAAAAATGTTAAATTCCAAGAAGAAAAGTGTGTTGTGCACAATGGACTATGAGCATACTGACTGCTCAGCACATAGCCACACACAACAGTCACACAGTGGACATGTGTTTCCTTTCCTTTTCAAAAGCAAAGCTGAAGAGCAGTCTTTAAATGGACTGTAAAGAAGTGAGTCCTGAATGTAAAATAACGTGATTTCAAGGTATAACATACGCATGCTGTCCACCAGAGTGAAACGTGTTGAAAGGCAGTCTGCACAAGCAATTCTACTCAGAAGCACTAAATAAGTGTTTCACAAAAACTAAAGTATTCTCTAAGTTAAAAACTGTTGAGGGGGGAGCCAGGCAGCGGTGGCACACGCCTTTAATCCCAGCACTCGGGAGGCAGAGGCAGGCGGATCTCTGTGAGTTCGAGGCCAGCCTGGTCTACAAGAGCTAGTTCCAGGACAGGCTCCAAAGCTACAGAGAAACCCTGTCTCAAAAACCAAAAAAACTGTTGAGGGGGGAAAAGACCATTGGACACGGAAGTCATGCCTGTAATCAAACCCAACATTCAAGAGGATTACCTCAAACTTAAATTTGAGGTCAGCCTGGGCTACTATGTTGCAGGGCAGCCTAGGCAACAAAGGAAGAGCCTATTTCAAGAACACAGAAAACAAACAAACAAACTTGTTGCAAAATATAACATACAGACCAAGCATGCTAACATATACCTATAATCTCATTTACTCAAAGGTAGAGGCAGAGGAAGCCAAAATCAGTCTAGGCAACCTTGTAAAAGAAGGAAATTCCTTTGCAAGCGTGTTTTCTACATAGGACAAGTTTTTCATAATGTAGCCCAGCTGGCAGTGAATGTGAGTTGTATCTATTCCACAATCCTGCTTCTAGCTATTAAAGGTATATGTCATCATACCTGGCCAAGGAAAGTCTGACACATGCTACAGAATGAACCTTGAAATCAATATATTAAGGAAATAACATACACAAAATAACAAGTATCCTATGATTTGACCCATAGGAGGTACCTAGAATGGTATCCAGAATTCACTGAGAATAAAGATAGAGCCACGATTACCAGTTTACAGGAAAGAGGACTAGGCAGTTTAAGGTTCAGAGTCTGTAGAGAACAGGATATAGAACTCAGTGACAGAATGCTGACCTAACAAGTGTAAAGGCCAGACCACAAAAAAAAGAAAATCCTAAAAATAGATGATGTTTATGTATGCATTATATTACCAATGGTCCTTTTCTTTCCCTTTGTGCGAGTATATGTGTGTGTGTGTGCATGTGTAAGCACACAAGCTGCATGTGTCTTTGTGTATATATGTACTTGTCAGAAACAGAGGCTACAGAGGGCATCAGATCCCCTGGAAGTGGCGTTGCAGATGGTTGTGAGCTGCCCACTGTGGGTGCTAAGCATAGGACTCAAGTCCTCCAGAAGAGCAGGAAGGGCTCCTAACCACTGGGCCATCTTTTCAGCTGCCCCACCTTATGTTTTCACAGTGAACCTGGAACTCGACATTTCAGCTACACTGGCTGTCCAGGAAGCGTTCAGGTCATCTGTATCTGCCCCCACAATACCGGGATACAAATGCTGTCACACCTGCTTTTACATGGTTACTAGGGTTCTAATCTCAAGTCCTTATGTTTGCCTAGCAAACATTTACTACTGAGTCTCTAGCCCCACAAGGTGAATGTTCTTAATACCACTGAATTGTATTCTTAAAAATGACTTAATGCAAATTTTGTTATATATATTTTACCATCACACACACAAATGCATACACATATAGATTAAATTATAAAATATAAATTACTTTGAAGTTCTTATTTAACTGGACCTCAGAGAGTCCCCAGATTGTTTCAAAGTGATCTAAAGTACAAAGAACCCTTCATATGATTAAGACAGTGCCTCTGCCCCTCCCATTCTCACTCATGTCCCGTGCATTCTCCAAAGGTTCTATTAAACTAGACACTGAAGAGACAGGAAAACCTGGAGACAGCACTGCTATTCTCACTAGGGTTTTCCCCCCTTTGGAGGGAGGATTATTTATATTTTTAAAAATGTAATGCTTACTAAGCATGGTGGGCATTCCTAGGATCTTCGTAATCAAGAGGCTTAGGCACAAAGTTCAGGAGGAATTCAGGGCCAGCCTTGACTAAATCTAGTAAATACCAAGACCAAGCTCAAAAATAAAAAAGAATACACACACACACACACACACACTCTCTCTCTCTTCATGTTTACATTTAAATGAGGTTATTTCAATTTTAATAAACTCCATATTTCAAAATTTTTAATTTCTAATATTGGAAATATCAAAAGACAAAAGTCATATGAACAAAACTTTTCATATCCTTCATGGTTCTTTTTAATGTAAGGAGGTTTCTAAAACTAAATCTGACAACCACTAGTTTAAACATATCTTTCTTTCTTTTTTTTCTTTTATTTTTCCCCCATGGCTTTTTGTTTGTTTGAGACACAGTCTCTCTATGTAGCCTTGGCTGGCCTGAAACTATAGACTACGTTGGCCTAAAATTCATAGAGGTCTACCTGCCTCTGACTCCAGGGTGCTGGGCTAAAGGTGTATGCCACATCTGGTTCCCATAGCTTTTAGCCTTGAAATCATAGCAATCCTCCTGCCTCAGTCTTCCAAATATAGGGACTGCAGGTATGAGCCATCAGGCCTAGCTAAAGCCATCCTTCTAAAGCAGTTTCTTCACTCTTAGTAACTGCTCCTAAGCAATGATCCTACCCTACCCGTACACTTGACTCTCACCTGTTGTCCATTTCGAATAAAGGTTCCAAACCAAGTCCTGACTTTTGCATTTGTTCCAAGAAGCAAGCCACTAACAAAGCAAACCAAGTCACTCACTCCATCTTCACAAGTTTCAGTTTTAGTATGATCCAATGTCAAAGCTACTCCAAGGCCTGGCAAGTGACATTCTTCCACCTAACACAGCAGAGAAAACAAATTAAACTCAACACAGTAAGAAAAAAGCCAGGACATTTCAAAATTTAATGCAGCTCAAGTTCTGAGGAGGAGATCTCACAAAAAATAAGGCCGCAAAGGGAAGGCAGCACACTGAGCTTTAAAACTCCCAATTTCTATAAGTTCTCAAACAGCCTCAAGGAAAACCCTCTTAGGAAAAACGCTGTCCCATGGAGACAAGAGCATCTCTTACCACCACGCCCCGGACCTTCAGGGCCTGAGAAGGGTTCATTCTGCATAAGAATCGCAAGGCATCTGTCCTGCGCCTCCCTCCAAGACTTTCTTCATCTTGTCGTTCTCCATTTTTGATCAGGCCCCTACAAACTATTATTTTAAGCTTTGTTAAGCTTTTATAAGTAAGGTGTTATAAGCCATTTCTTCATCCTTAAAAATTACTCATTTATGCAGCTTAAACAGTAGAGAAGGAAAACATAAGGGAACTTGATAGTACAGCATCAGAAACCAAGACAAAAGGAACAAAGGAATGAAAAAGACCTAAGCAATAACAACATGGAAGACAACACATAGCCACACCAGCAACTACAAACCCAGAAGGACAGAGGTAGCAAACAACTATATATTCAAGCTGGCTATGATGGCACACAACCTGTAACCACAGCACTAGGGAGATAGAGGGGTATCTCTAATTGGAAGCCAGCCTGGGCTACACACGCAAGATCAAGGCCAACTGGCACTAAATAGTGAATTCGGTGCCACAAGAAAAAAAAAACCTAAGGCTAAGTTCAGTGGAAGAGCACCAGATCATGACCCATATGGCTATGCATTCAATCCCAAAAAAGAAAAACAACTAATTCAGCCTAGTAGCACAGGTCTGTAATGCCACCCAGGTGTCTGAGGCAGGAAGTACACAGTTCAAAGCCTGCTTCAGCAAGAAAGTGAGTTCAAGTCCAGCATGGACACCTTAATGAGACCCTGTCTCAAAATGAAAAAGTTAAAAAAGAAAGGATGTACAACAGTAGCAGAGTGCTTGCCAAGCCAGTGCAAGGCACTATGGCCAGGCCCCAGGACTGAAAATAAAAGTACAGCAGCGAAAAACTATGCCAAGAATAAGCTAAAGGGATAGCCCATTGTCAAAGCAATTAGCTCTGGGTTCAATCCCAAACACACATAAAAACAAAATAAAAATAAGTTTAAATAATCTACACTACATGAAATGAAGGTGATTCAATGAAGAACACCGAAAGTACTAACTATGTAGATAAAGCATTTTCACCACATTTTAAAAAGGGCTTTAAAGTCATCTGGGCATGGCAGCCCACACCTGCAATGCCAGCATTGGGAAGGAAGAGGCAGGCAGATTACTTAAAGTTCAAGGCCACCTAGGCTATAAAATGAAGACACTGTCAAAAAAATCGGAAGAGGGCTGGTAAAGTGGCTCAGCAAGTCAAGGTGCTCACCACCAAGACTTACTACTGAGTACAACACCTGGGACCCACACGTTAGGGCAGTGCCTACTTGTAGAAGTTGTCCTCGGACATCCACATATGCATGCATGTGCGCAGGAGCGCATACACACACACACACACACACACACGCACGCACGCACGCACGCACGCACGCACGCAGGTACACACCCACTAAATTAATAAATAAATAAATCAGAAGAAAACAGAATTAACTACTTAAAATAAAAGCAGCAAGAATACACTCTGGGACTCATAATACCCGTGAATTAAATGTATGGTTAAAAATTAATACAAAGGAAGAAAGAGATAAAAGTAACAAGATATACCTAACTACCACAATAATTACATTAAATGGCTTATATAAATTATATAAATTCTTCAGTTAAAAGCCAGACTGGTCTAGGGTGTAGCTCAGAGGCAGAGTACTTGGCTAGTGTGATAGCCACTGGGTTCCAGCTCAGCACAGAAGGGAGGGGATGCAGCAGTAAGCACGGTGCTTTGCACCTGCAATGCCAGCACCCCTCAGAAGGTAGAGACAAAAGAATCACAACTTCAAAGACAGCCCATAATACATAGCAAGACTGTCTTTAAAAAAAAAAAAAACTTAAACAAGTCATACCAAAGTTCTCCAATATTCCAATATTTTGTTTTTAAATTATATTTACCTTCATTAAAACTATCAGGAACATTGGCTACCAAGAGACATAAGAACCAGGCACCATTTCTAACATGTAGCAAGGCTTCGGCTACATCGACTATAGGAAGCAAGGAAGGGAGCTCTGGAAAAAAAAAAGCTACTGTCACTACTGAGGCATGAGCCCTAAAGTGTTATCTTCAACAGCTGGCATTTCAAAGATGTCACCAGAATGCAACTCACTTAGAGTACTAGTTCTCAGTCATACTAGCTACACTCAGCTAATACACAGCCATGTGACGCAAGGCATGGGGCTACTAACTGGACGACACACAGAGAATATGGCAGAAGCTTCCCTAAATAGCAATGCTCTAGGAAGCTATTTTCATAAAATCTTTACATTTCTATAGCTTCTTATTTTTATTTTATCATATACCTATGAAAAAGAATCTGAAAAGGCAAAAAAAAGCTACAAAGGAAAAAATGTTAGCTCTAATCATATATATATATGCATATATATGCATTTAATGTATTTACAATAATAAATATATTTAATTTCTAGTTTTAATACTCTCATTGGTAATTTTAACATTAAGTAAAATTGAGATTATATTTACCTCCTCTGCCCTTTGCTTTCTGATCTAACACATTAGGAACATTTATAAAATCACTAAAATTATGAATCATTAAATCAGATATACAATGCTAATGTTTACATAATATGGCATACTATATAAACAGTCTAAGTCATTGAATCTTTGTTCTAATTAGTCATTTTTAATTTAAACTTTTTAAAGAATTTATGCGCATGTGGGTATGTCTATGTGATGCTGTTAGATGCCAAGGAGTTGGGGTTACAGGCAGCTCTGAGTCACCTGAACCAAACTAAGGTACTCTGTCCGAGCATCAAGTGCTCTTAACCACCACAACCATTTCTCTAGTCCTTGAACTTAAAATTTTAAAACATATTTTTAGTAAATAACTTTTACATTTTTAAGGGTTTTTTTTGGGGGGGGGCTGTTATTTGAAACATGATCACACTCCATTCCACAAGCTGGTCAGGATTTTGTCACAATACTCTTGTCTCAGCCTCCCACATGCTGGACCCCCACCCAGTTTTGATAATCCTCAAATACCAAACTTGGGGCTGAAAAAAAGATAGTGTCCTTGGAAAGGACCTGAGCCCCAGCATCCACACCAGGCAGCTCATCACTGCCTATGCCTCCAGTCTCAGGATGCCCAATGCACGGCCACAGACATGCATCCAGCATTGCAGGCTGAGGAGTCACACAGGAGCACTTCACTTGACACTATATCTGAAATGTATCTTAGCACCCAGTCAGCAAAGTACCTGCTTGTAAAATACAAAGAACATCTGCAGCTTCCTCCAAGTACACCGGACTCTCAAAGAGCTCAGATGACTTAAAGAAAAACTCTCCATTGTACTCCGATACCTTAGAGAAAAAGAAAAAAAAAAGGGAAGAACTATTAATTTAAAGTAATTTTTAATAATTTTTATTGTTTTTTGAGCTCACAAATCATGAGTTTATGCTGTGATTGTTTGACGTAGGATCTTACCATGTACCCTGAACTCAGTAGATAGACCAGGCTAGCCTTTAATCTATTGGCCTAGGATGGCATAAAACTCCTGATCTCGTCTCTGCCTCTCTAGTGCTGGGACTGAAGATGGGAATGTCATCACTTTTTCTTAAGGTTTATTTATTATGTATACAGTGTTCTGCCTGCATGCCAGAAGAGGGCAGATCTCATTATAGATTGGTTGTGAGCCACCATGTGGGTGTGGGAATTGAACTCAGGACCTCTGGAAGAACAGGAAGCCTTCTTAACCTCTGAGCCATCTCTCCAGCCCCCAAATAATCACTTTTAACGTGACTAATATACTACAGCAAAGAATGTGGGGCCCTGTCAATTTTAACCAGTTTAACCATGATTATTACTCAGACATGGAAACATTAATCTCAGGAACTGCATAGTGGCTGCATTTTATAATCCCACCATTTGAGAAGCTGAGGTAAAAGAATCTCAAGTTACAAAGCCACATTGGCACCTAGTGCAACTCTGTTTCCCACAAAAAAGAAGGAAGAGTGGGAAGAAACAGTTATTCCAATCTACATTTTTAGAGGTACTTGAAATTAAAGGATAAGGCAAGCCAAGAAACAATGTAGTAATGTTACCCATATAAACTGTTGATTAAAAAAATCCAAAACTGAGGCCTAGCAGTAGTGGCACACACCTTTAATCCCAGAATTTGGGAGGCAGAAGCAAGTGGATCTCTGTGAATTTGAGGCCAGCCTGGTCTACAGAGCAAGTTCCAGGACAGCCAAGACTACACAGAGAAACCTTGTCTTGGGAAAAACAAAACAAAACATCATTTTAGTCTTTGAAAGAACACAAATCAAACAGAAATACTAGTGGAACACATAACCTATGTGCCTTCTTGCTTATATATTTTTTTAAGATTTTCTAGATCTAGATATCAAATCGTGAATACTTTGGGCTGGGTTTTTTTCAAGCACCTTGTTCATAATTGCCAACAGTTCACTAAGCACAAGCCGTAATCGACGAGGTGAATCACTGTGTTCAAATTCTAGTGTCAGTCCATGCTGAAGCTGTGATACCAGGATGCTCTCTCCACTGCCTCCGCCAAGCTTATGCCTAGTAAAGTCCAAACATGGAGAACAAGTTACACCACTGGCAAGGCAATCAGTACCTGTTACTGCAATAATGTTTTCCATTTCCTCTGAAATACTTGGTTTCTCTATGTATTCCAAGAGCTCACAAACAGTAAACTTAACAAAGGCTTAATAACAATGGCTATAATAACAGATACACAATGGTCCGGGAAGGGTTTAACACCAGGCTAGAGTCTCAGAGAATAAACTGTAATGTTAAAAAACTTAGTGATTCCAATAAAACCTTTCACCCTAGCCAGGCAGTGGAGCACACACCTTTAATCCCAGCACCTGGGAGGCAGAGGCTGGCGCATCTCTACGAATTTGAAGCCAGCCTGGCCTCCAAAGTGAATTTAGCCAGAGAAACTGTTACACAGAGAAACCCCGTCTTAAAAGAAAAAAAAAAAACCTTCCACACTATCCTACTCACTTCCCACTAGAGTAAACTGACCTAATACGCAGCTGGTCCTCACTACACAACATCATAACATTTTATAACACAGAAAGCTCTTGGAACTTTAACTATGAACAGAAAAGACCTCAATAAAATGTTCTCCAAATTTAAGTTTTCACTCTCTCTTTTCTGGAGCTCTGACAGCTTGGAGCAAGATGTGATTCCCTCCTTTGGAACATCAAGGAAATCCCGAGAAACACATAAGACAACTTTACCTAAGCTGCTGCTCTTTGCTGGCATCTTGTTCCAGAGCATGGAAGTCCACAGACAAAAGAGCAACAATGGAGTTGACAGCTTCCACTCCAGACAGAAGGCGAAGAATAAGTTTCTTATCCTGAGCCCAGCTTTGACTCTGGTCAGCAGGGGCACAAAGTGCCATCCTCACCAAGCAGGGCAAGAGAAGCCTTAGTTCTGGGTCACTTAGAGATGCCAAGCGAACAACATCCACCTTCTGCATGGCTTCAAAAGCAAAAGGGCTGACAAACTGAAGGCTGGTACACTCAGTCATCATCACCTTGATCCTAACAAGTTAAAAACAGCAAAATGAAAGCAGGCATCTAACCCCACATATATGAAAACCCTTCTTAAAATTCTGAAAAGGTGTGCTGGATATTTAGTAGGTCCCTGTGTTGGCAATGCTGCTGGCACGATTAAAGACCAGGTTTCTCTGTCTTCCTGTTTTTACTGACACCTAGAATATGAGAAGAAAAACTAAAAATTAATGTCTCTTCCAAACTTGGGGATCCTTTGACCTAATACTCTTTGTTCTATAAATACTGCATGAGCCCCAGAGAATAAAGTAACAGTAATACTACTTGGAAAAATTCCAAGCTGAACCCTCCTATACTACACACCAGTCCAAGGCTTTTCTCTGTATGCCGTTTCGGTGAGCTCTATGAAATAGGGAGAGAAAATGAACGGCCACAAGCAGATTAGTGTCACAAGCCTACACTATAAATTAGTTGAACTTCTCTTCCCACCTCCCAACAATGGGAATTCATCTCACAGACCAAAAGTAATGTCAGATTCAAGGTTCTGAAAGCCACAACGCTATCCTGTATCCCCTATGTTATAAGGGGTGTATTCAGCAGATGTATAAGGCACAACCAACTGAGGGATGAAAAGAAAGAATCCCAACTGGACACTTGTGGGTCTTGAATAATCTTAAAGACAGCAAACAAGAGATGACACTAAACAGATAGCAGAAGCCAGCCCGTCTTAAGACCCAATCACTAACAGAGCTGTGGGTAATGAGTCCTGGACATAAATGTTGCTCTGTTCTCCACTGTAAAAACTGGTCTAATTTTAACAGGAGAGTGAGCTCGAGTGACAAGACCTGTGTGCTCTTGGGTAGCAATGAGAACCGGGTGCTCCGGGCTAAGAAGAGTCAGACAGACTTCAGACAAAGCGGCACTTAGGCTAGAGAAGCCGACGCTTCATACCTTAAGATCTACTCTCCAGCCTCAAAGGACCCACTCGGATTCCGCGTCCGAGCGCCTGACGAGGCAGAAATCGAGAGCGCGGTCCGAAGTTGGGCCTAGGCGATTATCCGGATCACCAAACCCCGGCTGTGACCGGGGTCGACTCGGGCACCAAGAACTCAGACGCTGGGACCAACCAGGTCGTAGAATTGGGACACTGAAAAGGGTCGGGGGCAGAAACAGCTGGGAGAGAGGGGAAAGCAGAGAAGACTTATTTCAACCCGCACCATGCACCTCCATTCATCGCCAGCGTCTGGCCCGCGCCGGCCACCGTACAGCACTGGGATGACGTCAGCGCCGAGAGAGAAACCAGCTTGAGGCGTGGGGCCGCTCTGCGCGTGCGCGCCTCCGCCCCTTCCTCCTCCGCAGGTCTCAGCGCTTCCGAAAATGTGGAGTGTAGCTGTTACTTCACCCAGCGCTTTCCCCTTGGAACCTGTGAGATGAGTCGTGAACCGTCAGAACTAAATCCCACAGTGGGATTATCGCGACATTTAAATAACAATAATGTATGTGAAAAGATTTGGTAAAGGTTGTCTCTTCCGTTCCTCCACCGAAACTTGCCTAATGGAACTCGGCGGTAGCCTCCTATAAAGCCCTGTCGGTGACATCTTCGCACCGAAGTTCTAGAATCTCAGGACCTGTGTATAGGAGAATTTTAAAAGTAATGTGACGCGACCCTACACACTAATAACCAAGTGTAATATCTTGATTTGGGGGTTTGCATTGTTTAGCTTTGTGTTTTGTACCTCAAATTACTAGCGCGTGCCACACTCCCGGATTGCTTTCGGGATTTGTTTTTCAGACATGATTTATGTAGTCCTGGTTGGCCTGAAGATAATTCTGTAGGCAAGGCTGGCCTGGAACTTGTCGCAATCCCTGTCTCCCAAATGCTTGTGTCAGAGTCGCCATGTCTTTCTCAGTTCTTTATGCTAGAAAAACCCTTTCAGGGGGGTGAATTTTGGGAATTCACTGGAATCGTCTTAAAATTATATTTGGTAATTCTCGAAAGAGAGTCAAAAACTTTCCCATCAACTTCTAAAAAATTAAGTCTTACCGTCTTGAAAACCGCAAATCTATATATCTCATATTAAATGTTTCTGGGTGATGGAACCTAACTATGAGCTCAGGCTGGTCAGAAACTCCTGCATTTTGGGATTACAGAATTATGCCACCTTGACCAGCTCATGTTTCTTGTTCCTGGTTCAGCCAAGGTGAATGTCACCTTTTTCAAGTAATGTGCTAGGGATAAGAAACAAAAACTTCATTATTTTTTTTATTTGGTTTTTTGAGACAGGGTTTCTCTGTAGCTTTAGAGCCTGTCCTGGAACTGGCTCTTGTAGACCAGGCTGGCCTCGAACTCACAGAGATCCACTTGCCTCTGCCTCCCTAGTGCTGGGATTAGAGATTAAAGGCATACACCACCACCACCCGGCGAAACAAAATTCTTTTAGAAAATTATATTCATACAGAGAGACATGTAGTGGCATTTGTAGTATATATGTGTTTGCATGTGAAGGTCAGAAAACAATTTATGGAAGTTGGATTTTTCCTTTCACCATGTGTGTCCTGAGGCTTGAATTCAGGACATAAGGCTCAGCAACCAGCACATGACAATGAACCATCTTTCATGCCCCTAAAGTGTTTTATAAAAATTGTTGCTCTTCAGAGGACCTGAGTTCAGTTCCCAGTACCTACACCTGGTGTTTCACGGCCACCCATAATTCTAGGTCCAAGGGGTCTGACACCCTCTTCTGACCTCTACAGGGTGCACATGCAAATAACATTATTTAAAAGTACTTCTGGCCGGGCAGTGGTGGCGCACGCCTTTATTCCCAGTACTCATGAGGCAGAGGCAGGCGAATCCCTGTGATTTCGAGGCCAGACTGGTCTACAAGAGTTAGTTCTAGGACAGCCTCCACAGCTATACAGAAACACTGTCTTGAGAAAAACGAAACAGTTTTTTGGGGGCTAGAGAGATAGTTAAGGAGTTACGAGCCCTGGCTGATCTTCCAGAGAACCTGGGCTTGGTTCCAGAGCCCACATGGCAGTTGACAAGTTGACAGCAGTCTGTAACTCTATTTCCAGAAGACCCAATGTCCTCTTCTGGCCTCACTGGACACTAACAAAATGTAGTACACAGACAGAACATTCAAGCAAAAACACCTATACACATAAAAGAAAATAAATGAATCTTAAAAGCCAAAAAGAATAGAGCATCACTCAGTTGATCATTTGTTTAAAAAAAAAATAAAGTATTTTTAAGGCTCTGACAGAAGGATAATCTCTGAAAAATAAACTGAACTTTCAGGGTAAAAAAATCAGCAAAGGAATAAAAGAACTAAGTTGTGATGTAGTGTTTCTCAAATTTTTCCACTTGCTTCAGAATGCCTTTAGTACTGTGAACCAAAACATATGCATGTATCTGTAACATATAAATTTATATATCATATACAGTTATATGCCATAAAGACACAACATGCTTACACTCGGATGGTAACAATTGTCTTCTCAAATACACATAATACTTGCTATATGACCTATTACTAGGAGGGTGGTAGTGAGACAGCGTCTATTTATATATGAAGTCTTAGCACTCACAATCCTCCTACCTCAGCTTCCCAGTTTTTGGAATTACAGATGTACACCATAAGGTCCAATTTTACATACTTTTTAAAAAATCTGACTAGTCACTATATAATTAAAAGCAACTTCACAAGTGTTAATGGGTCACAAAGGATACAATTAGTGGCCTAACATGGTAGCATATGCCTTTAATCCCAACATTCAGGAGGCAAACTCTGAGTTTGGTACCAGGCACATAAGAGACTTTTGTGAAACCAGGCAGTAGTGGTACTCGCCTTTAATCCCAGCACTCGGGAGGCAAGGGCAGGGAGATTTCTTGAGTTTGAGACCAGCCTAGTCTACAGAACAAGTTCCAGGACAGGCTCCAAAAGCTACACACAGAAACGCTGCCCTGAAAAACAAACCAAAACGAGGGAGGGGGGGATGGAGAAAAGGAGAAGGGGGTAAAGGGAGAATACTATTTATTTGGAATCTCAGCACATGTGAGGCCTAAGCAAAAGATTATAAATTAGAGGCCTGCCCAAGCTAAGTAATGACTACCTTAAAAAAAGGAAACAAAGGCAAGGAGATGAAGAAATTTAACTTTCCTGGGTAGTCGTTACAAAAAAGGTTTTTGAGGGACTATGAGGAAGCTAGCCAGGAACTATGTGATCCAACTCTTAATTGTCTAGGAGTTAAGGGTCACTTAACAGATAGGCGGCATGCAGATCTAGCGTCTCCACCTCAAGCTACAGAACATAAAATTAAACCAGCATAAATGACTCAGAGGCAAGTGCCTAAACTTACCTATCTCAATGTCTCCCTTGCTCCACTTTCCTTCCAGTAGCTATGAACACAGCTGGAATTTTTTTTTCATGTTTCACAACTTTAGTAAACTATTCTAACTATTCTGTACAAATTGAAAACATCATATTCAGTTACAAATATGTTATCAGGTAAGGGTGAGCATGCTCTACATGGCTGGTCACTGTGGACATGGCTGTCCTGGCTGTCAAACCACACACACGGAAACTCCACACACACCAACTGGTCACCAAAGCCAGGTATGGCCCTGGTGTGCAAGCTGAAGCTGTGCCCTACAGGCCAGCAATCCCTAGTGAGGGAGGACGTTAACCCCCTGGCTACAGCCTAGCACACTCCAGAGGCAACAACACGTGGTCTGCATGGCACAGAACAGCTAGTGGCAGCAGGCAGCAGGGCTTCCTCCACGGGCCTCACTCCACTTGATGCCACATCCTCCTGGTCAAGTCAGCAGCATGGTCTCTTAAGTGGGAGGAGGAGGAGAGTGAAGTTCAAAGCCCCCCAAGCACAAGTGAATAAATAAGGTACAAGGATGACCCAGACAATTCTGATCTCAGAGGTATGGGCAACAACCCACCCAGCCCTGAAACCAAAACTCAAGGGAGGTAGGTGGGGAGAGAAATAAAAAAGAAAAAACCAAACCCCCACACGCTCTAAGGCGAGCACAGCCTCTTCTACAGTGCTTGGGAGATGAGTAGGGCACAGCAGCTGGAGCAGCTTCCCACGAAGCTCAGTAGCCGGAAACCATGAGCCTCGTCAGTAGCATACACAGAATCACCAGGCTCTGCCAATCCCAGACACAACCCCAGCCCACCCTGTATGGGCTTCAGGCACCAAGGCTGCAGGTGCTACAACTAAATCTCCGATTCTGAACTGCAGCCTAGTCTCCATTGTATAAATTAAGCGAAGAAAAAAGGGAAGTGGGAGAGGAATCATGCACTTGGAAATGGTTAGATGTCACAACACTGTCAGCAAAATTCTGCTTTGGCAGGGACTGAGGACCCTGCCTGCAGCCTGGGGTCCTGAAATCCGTCCACAAAATGGCCCCTCAGGTTCGCTGCTTCTTACTGCTGCTTGCACTCCGCTGGCTGGCTGGGTTCTTTCTCGGGGTTAACATCAGCATCCTCCTCTTCTTCTCGCTCCTCACTTCCTTCCAATTCCTCCTCTTCTCCCTCCTTGCCTTCTTCAAAATTCCCCAGTGAAGTAGAGGGCAGCCCACGGCACGATTCACTCACGGAAAAAGTTCCCAGTTTCAAAGTTAGAGGCTAAGGTGAACTCAGAATCTTCATCCAGAGATTCTCCATCTCCAGAGGCTTTCAGGGGGCTGAAGAAGTTGAAGGACTCACTGGGCACTTGCTTGGTGATGGTTCACCCAGTGCCCCGGCCCTTGTGCTTCTGCTTTTTCTTGATGGTTTTGACTGTGACAATTTTTCCCTCCTTCCAGTCAATTATACACCCATCACAGTCCACCATTTCAGGACCTTCAAAATAAAACGGGTCAGCCTTGTCTGGTTCTGATTTCATCTTGTATGTTTTCATCAGGACAGGATTGGTGAAGTCGTCGTTGGGTTCAAAGTAAAACTCTAGCACAAAAGACATAGGCTGTCCAGGGTCTGAAAACTTGACTTTAATATCTTGCAGATGTTTCAAGATTGGTTCATCATATTCCTGTACCAGCTCACTAAGCATATCTATGTTTCTGAAGATGGTGAACCAGAACTCAGGGATGCCTTTGGGGGTCAGCTCTTCTGTTGCTACTTCTCTATCAGCCATAACTACTTTATTCTTCATATCTCCAGCCAACTTGTCTTCCTCGTTCTGTGCCACGCTGACTGCATCCATGGGCTCCATGTCACCAGTGATGAATTCTCTTGTCAAAGAGAGGTTGGTACAAGGCTGCATACTTCCTCTCCAGGTCATGAACTTCCTCGAAGAACTTGGCTTCTATGTGCACACACCTCACCTGGAGCTGCTTCATTCAGAGCATTAACTCTCCTTTTGACGGTTTTGGGTAAAGTTTCTATGTAGCTAGGAGTGTGAGACGTTGCTGAGTGTTCCTGCAAAGCTGCCAGCACTTGTGGGTTCTGCATCACCTGGTCTGTGAGCTTTTCTGTACTACTAGCATTTTTAGCAGCTTCCACAGAATCTGCAGGGCTTCCATCTGAAAGACTGTTTTCTGCCATCTGAATGTCTTTGTCCCTTCGTGCCTCCTGCGGCACTGGCGCCTGTGTAAAACCACAGCTTGAATTCTTAAACCAGGAATATGGAACCCTGGAAGACTGCACTCACTCTCACTCTTTTATCTGCTTGGTAAGTCCTTCAAATCAGAGACATAATGCTTGCCAATCAAACTGGATAAACATACACAATTTGGCCACCCGACTGAAAAATTACGTAGCCATGAACTTGAGGTTTTTTTGTTTTGGTTTTTGAGACAGACAAATTTTCTCTGTAGCTTTGGAGCCTGTCCTGGAACTGACTCTGTAGACCAAGCTGGCCTTGAACTCACAGAGATTAGCCTGTCTCTGCCTCCCAAGTGCTAGGAACTTTGGAGTTTTAATCCTGTTTCCACACATTTTAACTCCTTAGCTAAACTTACGCCTGCTTTTACAAACACCTTGTAGCTCAAATGTTTAATTAGACAGATTATGTTCACAAATAGTAAATAACCCTTCAAAGTAGCACTAAGTCTAGTTGCCTCTAAATTACACTTATGGGGGGGGGACGGTGATTTAAAGACAGGTTTTCTCTGTGTAGCTTTGGAACCTGTCCTGGAGCTCACTCTGTAGACCAGGCTGGCCTCAAACTCACAGAGATCTGCCCGCCTCTGCCCCCACCCCAAATGCTGGGATTAAAGGTGTGTGCCATCACTGCCCAGCTAAATTACACTTTTGATTATCACAGGACAATTTCACATGTTCAATGACACCATCTTTCAATGACTGTCGCACAAAGCTCGTTGCCATGTACAACAACAAAGGTATGTCATCAATTCTGTGGCAACATTTACTTCCAGTGTTAACACCCCTGAGCTGGGCTGCATTATAACCAGTAGTGACAATTACTTAATAACAATTTAACTTAGTGGTACACAATGGTGCCATAATTATTAATGGCTTGGATTAGGTGAAACACTATTAGTTCTTTTTTTTTTTTTTTTTTTTGGTTTTTCAAGACAGGGTTTCTCTGCAGCTTTGGAGCCTGTCCTGGAACTAGCTCTTGTAGACCAGACTGGTCTCAAACTCACAGAGATCCGCCTGCCTCTGCCTCCCGAGTGCTGGGATTAAAGGCGTGCGCCGCCACCGCCCAGCTAGTTCTTACATTTTGTTAAATCGGTTCTTCTCTGCAAGTTTTTGTCAAGGATAGCTTTAATTTGCCACCCAGACATTTTATGCATTTTCTTCGATAATATCTTCGATTATATTGCTTTAAAACATAAAAATGTGCGGCTGGAGAGATGGCTCAGAGGTTAAGACCTCTGCTGTTCCAGAGGTCCTGAGTTCAATTCCCAGCAACCACATGATGGCTCACACCCATCTATGATGAGATCTGGTGCCCAGAACACTATATACATAATAAATTTTAAAAAAAAAAACATAAAAATGTGTCTAATCTCAACTCATTTTCCATGTTTCAAGTAAATAACACTTTCTATGTTTCTTGAATATTGAAGAATTTTGAGGAGCTACATATTCTTTCTGGGAAGAGAAGTCTTTTCCAGAGTAAGTAAGCATTCTTCTGAGTGGGTCATTCTCCCTATCCCAGGAGGAATAAACAACAACAAAACTTCCACATTTGTTTCAGAACGAGCAGGTGCGTTTATGCATAAGAGAGCTTCAAGAAATTAAAGGTAAAACTAATAAGAAGGGTCAGTACTCTTGAGAAATAAAGTTCCAGAAATACAAAGATCATAGAGGACATTTTTCTCAATGGGCAATAGTAATCTCAGCACTCAGGAAGCAAAGACTGGAGGAGAGAGCTCAAGGCCAGCTGGGGCTCTGGAACAATCACATCTCAAAACCAATGGAAATCCACGCTCTTCTGCGTGCATGTTCATTCATATAAGCTGTTCGTTTATCAGTGTTCAACAGTTCACTTGCTACTCGTTTCTGGGCCCTACTTTGTAAAATCTTTAAAAACTGTTTAGATTGATTTATGTGTGATTTATGTGTTTTGCTTAAAATCTTAAAAACAAGGAAAGCACCAGTTTTCACTCTTGTTCCTTTGCATTTTTCCAGAGATTTCCTTGACCCTGTCTGCAAACCACTCAAGAAGTGATTCAAGTAAATCAGCTGTCTCAGGTTTGATTTCCATTGTGTGTTTACACTTTATAAGCTATAATCCTTCATGCCGATTTTTGTTGCTGAAGTGGGCAGAGGAATAAAGGAGTAAAGCTGTAAGAATTCTAAGTAACTATGTTATAACTTCATTCATTTATAGGCAAAATTCAATTTTCACTAAGTCTTATCATAAAAGGTTCGAAGTATTCAAGAATAGGTAAATGCCTTTCAACAATGTTAAGTGTGCTGGATTCCGACCATAACAATAGTTAACAAAGTAAACCCAATTTTTTACCCTCTGGAGGCTTTGGCCGAGACAAATAATCATGTAAATACAAACCAGGAAGCAGTATAGAGGCTGCACATGGGTTGCTATAATTAAGACTGTGTTTCAAGGGAACTTGATCTGAGGTCATGTGGAAATAGGAGGGAACACTGAGGATCCCCTTTGTGAGGCCACAGAAGCAAAATGGCCTTGGTATTGGTATTCTTCCTCACAGCAAGCCGCCAATAAAGGGTTTTTGGTCACCAAAACCACTCCAAGAGCAGAAGGACCAAGTTAAGAGTATATTGCAAGCCAGGCAGTGGTGCTCAACTTGAATCTCAGCACTCAGGAGGCAGATGCAAGCAGATCTCTGAGTTTGAAGCCAGCCTGGTCTATAGAGTTCCAAAACAGCCAAGGACAAGGGTACATAGGGAAACCCTGCTTTTAAAACCCAAAAGCACATATTGCAGGCTAGTTGTGGTAGTGCATTCTTGTAATTCTACTTACTAGGCCAAGGAGAGGGTATGGTGTTCTCAAGGTCAGTGTGGGTTCCAACAAGAGAATGAGACTATGTCTCAAAATAAGTGTGTTTTATTGGCCAACCCAGATAAAGTAGTTTAGTACTTGACATAGCATTGGAAAGGGCTAATTTAGACTAAAGTCAGTCCAACAGATAGGAACACTTGATAATCAATACATAGGCCAACAATTACCACCATTATCATTACTATTATTTGTGATTTAGTTTTCCAGACAAGGTCTTGCCATTTAGCTCAGTCAGGCCTCAAACCAATGTCCTGCTTAGTTTCCTAAGTATTCACAATCTCCCGCTATCTTTCCTTTTCTTCTCTGAGACAGTCCTGCTACAGGGCTCATCCTCTTGCCATCCGAATGCTGAGATTACAGACCTGCATCACCATGTTCTTGTAACCAACCAGTAATTGGCTACAAGGAAGAGATTTTTATGGTCTATACGACCAGACAGATGACAGTCTCATTCAGTGACAAAAAACAAAATGAGAACCAGATGGATTTTTGTGAAAAATTCATGTTATACTTTCTCAGAACAAAAAGAATTAAAGAGCCAAAGCCTATATTATACTTTGGCATTACTGAGCACAAGTCTACAAACAATACATGCTTTGAGAGCTATTTAACTTTTTCTTTCCGTTTAGTAGGTAGGAGCAAAGTAAGAAAATCTTTGGTTTTTACCTATATAAAAGGCCATTCTTTAATGCAATACAATTGGGCCAGTCTTGGAAAGAGAACCAAAAAACACTACTGCGTACTGAAATACAATACAATTGGGCCAGTCTTGGAAAGAGAACCAAAAAACACTACTACTTGCGTACTGAAGAGAGTACGCAAGTCAGGAAAATGCTTGCCATATAAACACGAAGACATGAGTTGAACCCTAGAGCTCATGTTTAAAAGCCAGGTGTCGCTGGGCAGTGGTGGCGCACACCTTTAACCCCAGCACTGGGGGGGGGGGGGGAGGCAGGCAGATTTCTTGAGTTTGAGGCAAGCCTGAGTGCAAGTTTGAGTGAATTCCAGAACAGCCAGGGCTGTTACAGAGAAACCCTGGGTAACAGGATAAAAACAAAACCAAACAAAAAGCTAGGTGTGACACTGACCAGTTTGCCAGCACTGAGAGGCAGAGACAGAAGAATCGCAGGTTTGGGTGTGACACTGAACACTTTATCAACACTGAGGTGCTGTGAGCACCAGGTCACAGGAGAATTTGCCTCCAGCAAAACTATGGACAGACAGCACCTTAGAAACAAGCAAGAGAGTACTATGGACTCCACACACATGTATTAAGTTGAACACACCGATACCAACAACAAATCCATTTCCTTTTTAAAATCATACCGAATTTGTTTAATACCTATAGGCAAGAGTTCTTTAATCTTTGGTCTAGGATTGGCACCATCCTACATTATACACAGGAACACACTGAACACTATAAGAGTAATAGAATAGTGCCCCAGCAATCACACAGTTGAGACAGTCTTAAAACAATAATGATAACAATGATGACAATAATAATAATAATAACTTTCGAGGCTGGAGAGATGGCTCATCTATAATAAAATTTGGTGCAGGCAGAACACTGTATACATAATAAATCTTTAAAAAATAAAAACTTTCACCATGAGTTAAAATTTTCTTACATAATTAAAAACAAGACAGGTGGTGGCAGCACACCTCTTTAATCCCAGCACTTGGGAAGCAGAGGCAATCGGATCTCTGGGAGTTCGAGGCCAGCCTGATCTACAGAGTAAGTTCTATGACAGCCAAGGCTACACAAAGAAACCTTGTCTTGAAAAAGCAAACCAAACCTTTTTGGAATATTTTTTTGTTTGTTTTTTGTTTTTCCCGACAGAGTTTCTCTATAGACCTGGCTGTCCCGAAACTTACTCTGTAGACCAGGCTGCCTCTGCCTCCTGAGTGCTGGGATTAAAAGTATGTGCCACCATTGCCCCTGGTAAGCCTGCTTTGTTAACCTATATCTGTAGCCCCAGTATTTTGGAGGGAGGCAGGAAGGTCAGGAGTTCAAGATGACCCTTGGATACGTAACAAGTTCAAGGCCAGCTTGGGCTACATGAGACCCAAAATAAAAATCCGAAACAAAGAGAAATAAAATACTGAATGGAAAAAACTGCCAGAATCTCGCAACATTTACTCTAGCAGTGAATGAATGAATGAATACTCCAAATAGAAAATGTATTTCTATTTACCTCACCAATCTAACAAATACATTTGTGAATATTTGATCTATGTGTGCTACTATGTGTTACTGTGTGCTACTGATACCAAGGGTCTAGACAACTTCCACAAGTAAATTATCTGCTCCTTGAAAATGCTCACCATCCTCCCCCCACACTTCCGTCCTCATTCCTTCAAAGGAACTCACATGGAGAACTTCGATAGGAAATTTTTCAAAAGAAAATTCTCAGGAAAGGAACCAACTACCATTCTTCAATTTCACTCTTGGCTTATAACAGAATCATGAATCACCCAGGTCCAAAATAGAACTCTTTGCTAGGCGTGATCAACACAGGTATCACTAAACAACTAGGATTACTTATAAGTATCAATACCTTATGCATACAGCAAATGAAAGAAAACAAGCAAACTGCCCAATAGTTATGCTGAGGCACTGTTTGCATTGCTGTGGATTAAGTCCACGGTCTTGCATACATTAGCCAAGTGCTCTACCAATGAGGTATTATTTACAGTCCCCAAACACTGGTTTTGAACCACAATAGAAAACAACAGAAAAGATGTGTGCAGCTGTCGAAACAATGAATACCCTTCACTGATAAGAATGCTTAATTTTCAGAAGGCCAGGCAGTGGTGGCGCACACCTTTAATCCCAGGACTGGGAGGCAGAGGCAGGTGGAGCTCAAGGTGAGTTTGAGGCCAGCCTGGTCTACAGAGTGAGTTCCAGGACAGCCAGACCTGTTACACAGAGAAACCTTGTCTTGAAACAAACAAACAACAAAAGACTGAAAAAAATGTTTCAGAGGAAAACTATGAGACAGGATATTTGAGGTACAAAGTTTCAATGCCATATGCCTTCATTTAGAGAAGTTTTTGAAATTGTTGGCAGAAACCTTTCAAGTGACCACAATAATTGAGGTATATCTTTAGCTTAAATCTGAAGAAAGCATTTTATACTACTGCTTACAGGACTCAGGCACAGATATTTTTGATACATTATTCATATCTTATGTTTTTCCTCATGTTTCAGGCATGTTAATATGATCACTCTTAGGCACACACACACTGTGATCACTCTCACACACACTGTGATCACTCTTAGGCATACACACACTAATATGATCACTCACACGCACACACAGACACACTAATGTGATCACTCTTAGGCATACACACAGAATAACGTATTACAATTTCAAGATAACTCTTGTGTTAAATAGTTAACACCAAATTAATCAGCAAAAAAAGGAGCTACTGTGTGTACGCGCACACATTTATCATAAACACTGGACATTTGAAGAATTAACATTCTCTTAAAAAAAATTACTCCTGAGCTGGGCGGTGGTGGCGCAGCACTTGGGAGGCACAGCACTTGGGAGGCACAGGCAGGCGGATCTCTGTGAGTTCAAGGCCAGCCTGGTCTACAAGAGCTAGTTCCAGGACAGGCTCCAAAGCTACAGAGAAATCTGTCGGGGGGGGGGGGTAAATTACTCCTTTAATCCCAGCATTTGGAAAGCACAGGCAAGGAAATCTCTGTGAGTTCAAGACCAACCTGGTTTAAACAGCATTACCCTGCCTCAAACCCACCCTCCCAAAACAGCCTACTCAATGTCTAGGTGAGCTCCTACTCTTGATAAGTGATTCAAAACTAATCTCCTAATGATGAAAAAACTTTAAGATGAAAATATTTTCAATGCAATGAGACACCACAATGAAGGCTTCATGAATAATTTATTCCATTTGAAGTTTTGTTTTTTTGTTTTTTTTTTTTAAAAAGTATAAACTTTTTCATTTCCTCAATCACAATTTGTACAACTCAGTGTTATGGCATTCGGCAGCAATAGTGTTTGTTCCTTATTCTTTTTTAAAATTTTTTTGTCACGTTAAAAAGAAAAGCAATTGGACCATATTAAATGTCACTGCTAAACAACAACTTAAAAACGCCCCTTCATAAAGTGACCAAGCTATTCTGAGAAGGTTGATGCTGACATGTCCAGTAATGATGTTATAATTTGTAGTTTAAACTCAGTAACTTTAAGGTCCACAAATCCAGTTTACTTTAAAAACTAAAGCTATTTTAAAACTTCAAGAATATCTCAACCTGAGGAGTATTTTAGGTCCCAAATCCAGTTTTCAAATTTATACTCCACAAAAGAGAGAGAGAGAGAGAGAGAGAGAGAGAGAGAATATGAGTGAATACATATATAAAAATTTAAACCACAGTCCTGGGCCCATTAATACACTAAGAAATACCAAAAGGTAAGATTTTCCCGCTGATTTGGTGACAATGGGATAAAATTAAAATGTTTGTTAAACACATTTTTCTTAATTTTAATTAAATTAAAATATTAAGAGGAAACCCAGACCAAATGTCAGTCAAGCAACACTGAATGTCTCAACAGACTAATATGCAATGCCACAGTGGGTAGGAGCAGATTCTATGATGCAAAAGCATTTAAAGACTTTCTTTTAACCTATTCAATCTGAACATTTGAAATAATGCAACAAATTTTGATATTACAGTAATAACATAGTGCTTGATTAAAGAGCTGCAAATCTTTGTAGTAACACATTAAATTAAAAAGAAAGTACCTCAGAAGGTAAATGTGAAGACGAAAGAGAATATCTGAATACAGTAATCTGTGCCGTACTGACAACTGAGGGCGAATACAGCTGAGGATAGTTGGCTAAGTAGTAAGAGCTTAATTTTAGTGGTTTAAGAAAAGTTTAGAAATATTTAAAAATTACAAGCTATTTTAAAATTTAAGGATTACATATAAGTACACTTGGTGGCCTTCTGGCCAAACAATAAGGTGTACAGAAATGTATTCATACAGTGTTAATTCACAGTCCTGATAACTGAATGGCTTGCATAAGAAAGGTATGGCTAGATGTTTCAGACTGGCTGGAAGCAGACATTATATAACTAATCTTTTAAAATGCTAACATACGGAACTTCACCTGCTTCATAATGAGTAACTGCACACAAAACAGGCATTAGCATTGAAATGAGGAAATCAAGGTTTGGGAACTCACTGGGAGAAAGTGTAACAATTTTGCTTACCTACTCAAAACAATTACCCATGCTTGTCTGTGACAGTACATTAGTAAGTTAAATCTATCATCTTGCACAAAAGGCTTCATTTCTTCTTCTAATGGCTATTTAGTAACTTCCTATTTGAGCAAGAACTTATGTGTGAAGGGGAGGAAAAAAACTTATGAATAAATTCTGTATATCTGGGATTAGTTCCTGATTGCCAGGTAAGAAGAATTGTGTGTGGGATTCCTGCTTATGGCTACATCAAAGAAACTGCTAGGGAATACTCTTGTTAATTCTATTTTCAAACTGAGGTGTGGTTATTATAGGTTAGTAATTTTAAACTGGGATTATAGTCTTCTATTTTCTTGAATCATTATTGAGCTAAGAAAATAACAAGGATAGTTTGTAAATAGAAATTCCAAATAAGCATCTTTTATCTCAAATCAAGTTCCTCCCACCAAGAAAATACAGAACAAAATATGTCAACACAATCCGTGGTGGTGTTAGCCTAATTTAAAAAGATGTGATCTTTAAATTTAATATCAAAATATGCTCAACATTTGGATCACTCTATTAAGGTTGAAGAAATAATTTGAAAACTTGTTACTAATTGTGTTTCTTTATAGAAAAACAAGAGTTGCTCATGTTTTCATTTACCCAATTTAAAGAAAATACACTGTAAGAAAATGTTTTTTATACTAAATAGCATTAAATGTATACTATTTACAAAACAGGTTTCAGTTTAAAAAAACCATACTGAATTATTGAGTTTTGTAAATACAACTGATTTTGTCCTTGTTGACAATTAATGAATATACAAGTAGGAATTTTGAAAGACTGCTTCCAAGAAAGATAGGTAGACTTGGCGACTGTGAATTCAAGTCAGTGATGCAGGCAGGAGACTAACTGGGCTCTTGTGAGCAGCACTGTAGAAGGATTATTTCAGGGATAAAGCCTGCGTAAAAGCAGTTATCTTGGCATGTGCAAACAAGAAGGGGGAACGTTGTATTGAAGGAAGGGGTGAATTAAAGTCCCTAAAATTCAAGTCCCTTCTTTAGGGAGGTGAGAACCTCCTTGGCATATGCCCTACCTTTATTTGATCTGTGTCATAGAAAAGTACAGACTCTGGTGTTTGGGACTCCCATCTCCAAACCAAGAAAATTCAATAAATAAAAAAGTCAAAGGGAAACAGTTTAGAAAATGGTTCTTTCACTAGTGGAACAGAGTCTGAATACCAGAATTCACTGAGGATCTATTTACACCACAGTTTGATTGCACACACACTCACAGTTTCACACCCATACATATGCATACTCTCACACACATTCCCAATCTTTAATTTAAAGAAAAAAAAAGTAAAACAATCAAGAGTGACTGCCCTTAAAATAATTTGTAAAATGCCTAGAGCTGGGCTAAATTTCAACCTTATAACAGATCCTGCAGATAAATTTCATAATTAGTAATATCCCCATGCCTAAATGTGCCACTGTGAAAACTGAAAAAAATTTAAGCATGTAACATTAAACACCAAAATTAGTTTAAGCATTCAGTAGCAAATTTTTTTTTTTTTGTAAAACTAAGTTTCTTTCACTGGAAATGGCCTGAAATATTAGTCATAGCCCTAAACCATAGTACAAAATATAACTGAAGATTTCTCATTTTATCCTAAGTTAATCCACCTAACAATATCACGTATGTGTATTGCCATCATGTTATTCTGCAAATGTGTGATATATAAAATGCTGTAAGACCGGTACCTTTTCAATTTATAAACACAGTGAACTTCATTACTGTACATGTACTCTGCAACTACAGCTTAGCTGTAAATCTTCCACACACAATGGTATGGACATTATCCCTCTATCCCTGTTAAACTGTACATTGAGACAATACAAATTTACTGTCCGACCCACCCCCTTACAAAAAAATAATACTCTAAAAGCAACCCTACTGCAACTTTTTAATTAAGACGATTACATATATTTTAGACCAATTGCTTTAAAGCAAGAAGGCAGTATAAACCTTCTAGGAAAATTTTTATAAAAGAGGTTAAGAAATATAAGACAATTTATACATTTAAAAACTTACAATAAATAAGAGATGCAGGCATTTTTGAATACTAGATACTATATCCAATACAAGAACATCTTGATGTTCTAAAGCCATATGTTGAAATTCATTGTTCCTCATGTTTCCTCTCCATGCTTTTAATATTCTTTAACATGAATGGGTACTATGGCTCATTACTTTTCACAAATACTGTGACTGGAAAAAAAAGGTTAATTTTTGCTATGAAAATGTTATAATACGTTTTGAATAATCAGTCATCACCCTAAAGAGCTCAGTATAGTCAATGAAAAATAGGGTTATAGCCCCGCCCCCAAAGTCAAAACAATATTTGTTGAAGTAATAAGAATTAGACCCCATCACAAATGACTTCCACTGAGAACTGTAACTTAATCCTGCAGCAAAATATCCTTTCTTCCTGTTCTTTCCTTGCGCAATTCCATCAAACGAAGATCACAGCATATTCATGATAAAGTTATATAACTGATTCAGCACCACAAAATGAATTGGGAGACACGAGCGTCTGTCCTGGATTGCAGGGTCACAGGTTAGCCATGAGAGTGCATTGTACTGTTCCAAAACAAACCTGAAAAGCAAATAAACTGTAAATCCATCTATTTCAACAAAGACGCTGACAACACTCTTATGATTCAAAGTGCTGGTGGGTGCGCACATATGACAAGATATTGCTATGCATGCCACTCTGGCTTCTAACTCATCATGAGGCCAAGGCTAGCTTTAAAACTCATGGTCCTCCTGCCTCTGCCACCTAAGTACTATGACTACAGCAGTACCACAACCACAGAAACTCTCTTTCTTTGCTAAGAATTTCACACCATGACCCAGGCTAGCCTCAAACTCATGGCAAGCCTTATGTTCTGGCTTTCTGAGTGGCATCACACCTGGCTAAAGTCACTGTGTTTGTTGTTTTGTTCCACTTCTTGTGCAGTTTTTTGTTTGTTTTTTAAGCTGGGCTAGTCTCAAACTTGTAATAATTTCTCTTGTCTAATCCTCTCAAATCCTGATATTATAGGTATAAATCACCAAATACAGATAAAGTCATCTTTTTAAAAAGGAACAGTAAAGTTCAATTTAGCAGCAATGCCTTTAATCCTGGCACCCAAGACACAAGTCTGATGAATCTCTGCCCAAGGCCAGCCTATTCTCTATGAGCTCCAAGCCAATCAGAAACGTCTCAAAAAGGAGGGGGGATAAAGCAAAAGGCTGAGTGCAGTACAGTGGGAGAAGCAGGTAGAGTTCTGTAAATTAAGAACAACCTGGTTCCAGGGAGCCCAAAACAACACAGTGAAACCCTGTCTCAAAAAACAATAAGCATGGCAGTGCTGACACACACCTTTAATCCCAGCACTCAGGAGGCAGAGACAGAGGCAGAGGCAGGCGGATCTCTGTGAGTTTGAGGCCAGCCTGGTCTACAGAGAGAGTTCCAGGACAGGCTTCAAAGCTAGAGAAACCCTTGTTTCAAAAAAAAAAAAAAAAAAAGTAAAATAGTAAGGAATGACATAACTTCATCACATAATAAGTTTGAAACTAGCCTGGGATACATAAAACCCTTTTTTCAAAAATTAAGGGGAGAAATTTATTCATGTTAGAAAATGACTTATTCTGGGAGCTGGAGAGATAGCTCAGCAGTTAAGAGGACTGGCAATTATTCAAGAGGACCCAGGTTCAATTCCCAACACCCACATGGCAGTTCATAACCGTCTGTAACTCCAGTTCCAGGGGACCAACACCCATGGCAAAATACCAATGCAAATTAACAAACAAAGCACTCATTCTCAGTAATTTAATAAGGTTTGGGGCTTAACAGCCTCATTAAGAGTAATGCAGCAGGGATCAGTGCTTAAGAGCATTAATTGCTTTTCCAGAGGACCATAGTTCAATTCCTAGTACACACATGGCTGCTAACAGGCCTGTAACTCCAGTTCCTGGGAATTTGATGGCCTCTATTGGCACTGCATGTATAAGGTGCACAGACATGCAAGCAGGCAAACTACCCAAAATAAAAAGAATAAAATAGTTTTTAAGAAGTAATAATTCAATGGGCTTTAGCTCAGAAGTAGATCATGAGTGGAGAGAAAAAAAACCTTAAATCCCAAACACATAACCATCTAAAAGAAAATTCATCCAGGGATTCAAAACTAAAAAGCTGTAAACTTTTACCCAATAGAATAAAGATATTTAATAATAAACATTCTTATTTTACCCAAACTAAAACAGAGAGCAGGCAATGTTCCAAGAGCTGTACCTGAGGACATCTGAAGTCTGATTTGAGTCAAGTGGGTGGGAGTGTTTACTGTGAAGCAGTTCGTCAGATTGCACTGAAGGCACGTGGAGGTGCAAAGAGGCCTAAAAAGGTAAGGTAATCAATCAGTCAGTTATTTAGTTTCAATGTGCTCTCCCACTGTATTGTCCTTGATGAAACTGATTTTATGACAATGTTAGCAGTAAGAGCTACTATGAAAATTCATGGTTTTGATGGAAACTTTAAGGTGCAAAACTTATATTGGGCCTCTCTACAATTTTTGCTTTAACTTCTTTTAGTACCATATAGCAATCCTGAAAGAAAGAAAGAAAGAAAGAAAGAAAGAAAGAAAGAAAGAAAGAAAGAAAGAAAGAGCGAGAGAGAGCGCTTTCCAGTTATTTTCTAACTTCACAGACTTTAGACTATGCAGCTATAGTTGGATACTAAGCACTAAAAAGAAGTCAAGGGAGTAACCCTGCACAATAGTTTACTTAGGAAGTTGTGATTTTAACAAAGCTTCCACTGGATGAACACTTTACAATCAAAACAATATACACACACTTGCTTGCCCAATGCATTTCTTAGCAGAGGCTTCTAACAATTGCACACACATTTAGGTATAGCAGTGAGTAGTGGGCAGAAGGAACGTGCTACTATTCTTCACATTCAATTAAGTGAAATCAGTCATCTAGTGTGTACATGGTATGCAGTATTAACACTATGACAAAGTGGTGGTTTTCACCGCAATCCTTCACAAGCTTTCTTCATGCTATGAAGATACTTTTTTATACTGATCTGTGTTCTCCATCACAACAGCATACATGTATACAAGCTCATAAACAATATATTCAGGAATGTAATCAAAATATGTATGTTTGAACTGTCTATAAATTCTTGATTAGTAAGTCTCACTTGGCAGATCACTTCAGAGTAAATGGATGCTGACGAAATTCTTGTGATAAAACTACTTTTAAGCATCTACAGAACCCATTGATTTCTCAAGCACAGAGAAATATATCAAGTGGTTTAATGATTACAGTACAGAATTAAAATGGAATATATGAAAAACATAAACGAAATTATGTTATGCCTTACCTGTGATTCAGAACCAGAAGTCCTAATCTTGTTACACTGTATCTGAGGGTGAATGCTCACTTTACACTATCCTCTCTGCAAATAAATATTGAGTAGAAAAGAATCTGGATAGTCCCTTGGGCTTTTCATAAAAAGTGTTCACTAAACAAAAGTGTGTCCTGAATCTCTTAGGTCATGAACTACAAATAGGTATTATACTAAATTTGGAAATAAGCAGGGTCATTGACTGCTATTTTGAAAACTTTAGTGTGCGCACAGGCTCTGTGACTACATGTGGGAGGAGACAGCAAGTGCAGCACTTCCCAAAGGACCAAGGAGGCTCCAAACACTAATATACTGCAGAAAACCCCTGGAAGATGTTCATGTAATGAGACAGGATAGAGCAATAAATATCTGGAAGAGGAATAAAAGTCACAGAATAAACTAACATTTTATTAATAGTCAATTAAAGGGCAAGGATAGGTCAGAATACTTGCCTGGCATTCACTGTCTGGGCAGGGAAGGGAAGCTACAGATTCAGTTATTGTAATCTTTATGAATACGCTACATAAATCCATTGTTTAATCCCAAATGGCTTTGACACAATGGGATATGGGCCTAGGGTAACAAGATTTGACTGGCATAAATGATCCAAGAAATTTCTATGCTCAGGAAGTACTAAAATATTATCTCAAGAAATGAAAGCATACAATCTGACCTGAAATGTGAAGAGCCCACAGTGATTTTTACATTGTGTGAGGCACATCTTCATTTATTATTTTTGAGCAGTAATAGAAATCGTAACAATCAACCACAGAGAGTTTTCATATCTCATTTTCCTTTACCATCTTATAACACATAAGATGGACACTGAAAAAACTTCTTAAAAACTCCTCACCAGTTCTTAATTTACATTTTGTACCACTGGCTCACGTGGACCATATAAACCAGGTTGACCTCCAATTCCTAGGGAGTCTTCTTGCCTCTGCCTCCCAAGTCATAAGATGATAAGTCACAATGTCCACCACAATGCTCACTAGTTGTATGCTTGTTTCTGGGACAGGGAACTCACTATGTAGCCCTGGCTGGTCTGGAACTCCCTGTGTATACCAGCCTTGTGCTTAAGGACATCCTCCTGCCTCTGGCTACTGGATGCTGAGATTAAAGGCATGTGTTATCACACCCATTCTACTCAATAGTAATTTATACAAGGAAAACTTTTTAGAATAGGTAAATTAAAGTATAACGAAGATTGCTTAATTTTTTTAATCCTCAAAATAATGAAATGTAATAGGAGTGCAGTGTCATCCCATTCAAATAACATAATTATCATTAAAGATCCAGGTTTTATTCTAGATGTCTACTACAAATGTATGACTTTAGATAAGTGAGTTTCCCAAATTAAAATTATGTTCAGCTGGAGAATAAGACTAGAAAAAGACACTGTAATGTTTCTCAGCTCTAAACTTCTACAATGCAAATGAAACTATAACTTCAAACCAAGAGTTCCAGAAGTCTGACTTAAGAATAATGTTTAAACTTAATATAAATTTTTATAATTACTTGTTTCATATTAAATAATTCTTTTTATAAGATCATCTAAAGAAATACATACAACAATGTATTTAAGAACTTGGAATTTAGATGAGCTATAAAACTTTAAAATGTCACTTCAATAGGACTAAAACTATCAATAAGGATTAGTTAGGAATTGCCACAGAAATAGTAATACCTTAAGAAAAAGGGGACATTGATATTGTGCTTGAGGACATGCTGACCAGAACCAGTCAGGTAGTGGACCCGCTTTGGCAGTTGATACAAAGTATCCAAGGGCCAATGGTTGCTGAAGAATATTAGTTACTTCATCATGAGATTCTGTTGAAAGTAGCCGATCAGTACCCTGACCCTTAAAAAGACAAGAGTATTAGTTCATTCAATATATCCTGATAACGAACATAAATACAAAACGACTTAGGACAATTAATATAATTATTGCAATAAACCACATAAAACACTAAAACTTAAATGGTGACAGGCCAATAATCTCTACTGCTCAGAGGCTGAAGCAGGAGGATCAAAGTTCAAGTTCAAGACTTGAACTACAAAGTAAGTTTAAGGCTAACCTGAACAACTTATCTAAGACCATCTCAAAATTTGAGGATTGAGGATGTGAGTCCATAGCAGCTCATGTGTGAGGTCAAATTTAGGCCCAATAATTAAATTAGTAATACCATAAAAACAGTGTATTATGAAACAGCAAAACAAAGTGAGTATGTCTAAGGTCAAAGTGAGTACAAAACACAAATCACTCACTGTAACTGCTATTTTCTAATAGTTCAACCAATTCATCAACCCCAATGCAAAAAACAAATTCAACTTGCTTTGCTTCCCTAGCATCATCTATAAAATGTCATTAATTTCAACAGTGTTTTGGAAGGCATTATAGCAATATAGACTATTGTTCATTCTGTTTGGACTGGTCAACAAATTTCTCAGCAGTTATTTTAAGAAAACAGACAAAAGGAAATTAATTCATAATGAAACTGTTCATTATATCAGTACTTTAAGCACCAGAAATTGCACCCCCTTTTTATTATTTCTTTGAGAATTTCCTATAATGTATTTTGATCATAGGATTACTGTTACTTTTAATGTTTGGGGAAAAAAGAGAAACAGACATATTGGTATGATGCCTACACAGTGGAGGCTCAAACTCCAAAAACAAACAAAACAAAAGAGACCATGGGCAGCATATGCCTTTGAGACAGAAGTAGGGAAATCATTGCCCTCCCCCCAAAAAAGTATTAATGGCTAAACAAAAGTGTATGAGCTCAGTTGATCTCATCTCTTTGCTAATTTCAAAGGGAAAAATGCTGTTCTAGTTCATATAATGATAGATGGATGGATGGATGGCATTTACATACACTGAAACTTTTTTAGCATAATTACCTTGCCAGCATCACCTCCATGGGGGTAATGAGAACCTGGAGAATGTACAGGAGATGCAGTTGGAGATGCAGGAAGGATATTAATGATATCAGGATCAAGATCATCTCCTGTGTCTAATAAATCAAAGATACCCATTCCATCTGCTCCATCTGTACAGAGAAAAGAAATTAATATTTTATTTTCTGTATACCATGATCATTCACAGTAAAATAGTAAAATAGATTTTAACCAAAATGGGACTGGCAAGGAATGATGGCACATGCCTATAATCCCACCACTTAGCAGGCTGAGTGATAAGGACTGCTATGGCTTGGACAGCCAGCCTAGGCTATACAAGCGGTGAGAACCTGCTCAAAACAACAACTGGGGCATGTTGATGCACACCTTTAGCTTCAACACATAGAGGCAGTGGCAAGAGGACTTCTGTGAGCTCCAGTCTAGCCAGTGCTACATAGTAAGACCTTGTCACAAAAAAAACCAAAAAAAAAAAAAAAAAAAACCTTAAAGTAAAATGGATTAATATAACCAACATTTACTAAGCATCAATTAATTTGTGTGCCACATATTGTGCTAACAGTCATATAAAGGACTTTGCAATATTGATCAATCTAAAGAGACCTATGAAGAGATTAATCTAATGGTCCCTGTGATTATAGGGGTCTTTTTCTTTTTTCTTAAATGTGGTGCCACAGATTGAACCATGGGGCATACAAATAACAGGCACTGATAGGAAGGACAGAGTAGAGTGGGAGGCAGTGAGGGTACTACTGATACTACTACTCTCCATTCAAAATGGAGAAAAGGGGTAGAATCTAAAGAGCATAGGCTTTGTAATCTTCATACAAATTATCCGCTAGAAGGTGGCAAAAGCAAGGAAACAGATTTACCTAAGACTCTAGAAGGAATCAACCTTAAGACACCTTGATATTAACCCACAGAGAATCATTGAGCTTTATAACAAACTCATGTTCTTTTAAGACACTAATATATTAATGTTATAGAAACAACGGGTAATAAAACCTACGTAACATCAAGAAATATAAATGTGTTTTAAATGGTACTATCCATTACCAAGTAAAATATCAAGTTATTACATAATAAAATAATAAAGTGATAAAATATGCCAGGCAGAAGTGGCACATACCTTTAATCCCACCACTAAGGAGGCAGAGGCAGGCGAATCTCTGTGAGTTTGGGGCTACTATGGCCTTCTGGGCAGCCAGGACTATGAGGAGAAACCCTATCTCAAGGAAAGAAAAAGAGATAGAGCAAATAAACTGTGTGTGTATTGCCAGGTGGTGGTGGTGCACATCTTTAATCCCAGCATTTGGGAAGCAGAGGCAGGTGGATCTTGGTGAAATTGAGGCCAGCCTAGTCTCCTGAGTGAGTAACAGGACAGCCAGGGATACACGAGGAACCCTGTCTCAAAAAAGAAAACTAAAAGCAAAACAAAACAAAACAGTATGTGTATTTTTGAAGATCTACCATTTTCAAAAGTAATTTAGAGTAACAAACACTGTATTTGTCTCTTCTATTAAATACAATCTAAAAGGTTCACCAAGTTACATCTCTAGTCTAGCAGTTTATATAAAACATTGTTTTCACAAACTGACATATAAAGGACTATGAATAAAGGTCAGTGTAGAAACAGCTTACCTAACATGCAGAAAGCCCTAAACTAATCTCTAGTATTGTTTTGAGGGAGGGAGGAAGGGACGGAGGGAGGAAAAGGAGGGAAAACATTGTGGTGTATGAAGAGAGACTTTATATATATTATATATATTTTATATATTATATAATTATATTTTATATATATTATATATAATGGGTTTATGTACAAGTAGTTCGAAACAACAGCATAAATATATAAAAATTTTATGATCAATGATAGCCCCTCAAAATAAAATTTACAGAATTCATATCAATGACCAATTCTGATACAATAATATAAAATGGTGAGGTAATTTCCTGGAGCCACTTTAACAAATTACCATGCACTTATTAGAATAAAACAAAACATTGGACCTACTACCTAAAAAAAAAAAAAAAAAAAAGGAAAAAACAAAACAAAACAAATTTCAAATTTTTTCACTTATGTTTGGGTGTCAAAAGTCTTAGTGATCTGTTTCCTTGTCTATTCTGGGGACTTGAACTATATGTATTGGCTCGCAGCCTTCTCTCTGAATTTACATCCTTTTCTTCCATCAGATAGCTTTTTCCTCTTGTGTATATATAAAGCTTTCTCTGTGCTACCTTGTTACAAGATATGTTTTATTGCTTTTTAAGTCCAATCTGCATAGTTTACAATAAAACTTTCCATCTCAATGGCCTTAACAAATCTTTAAAACTTTTTTCTTACTAAGGTAAATGTCAGGGCATGCTATTCAACCTACTTAAACTGTCAATATTAAAAAAAAAAATACTTGGAGTGCAGGAATAATGATGTGTGCCTGTAGTCCCAGCTATTTGGGAGACTGAAACAGGGGGTGGCTTGAGCGTGGGAGTTCTACACCAACCTGAGCAACAGCAACCTTGTCTCACAAATATGAAAAACAACAATAAAACAGCCAGAGTCGTACATGCCTATGAGTCCAGCACTTTCAAACTGAATCAGGAGGATTGCTGAGAGCTCAAGACCAAACCTGGGCTAAATAGCAAGCAGCAGGCCAGATAGAGATACACAGCAAGATCATGATTTCAAAACAAATAAAATAGAATTTCTAAGGCTCCATTAACTTACCATTGTTGGGATTGAAAGCTAAATCCAAATTTTCAGTGGTGTAAGTAGCTGAAGCTACTTGCACAGAAGCAGAAGTGGGAAACACAAGTATATGAGTACATGATGTATCTTGTGGGGTATTTAGCTGAGGCGTCTGCATATTTAAAGTGGTGCTTCTTCCAAAAACAGAACCAGTTGACACAGAATCTGAAGAGAGACGCATTTTTCCTTTTCATAAGTGAAGAATTTTATGTAACACTTAAAAACTTAAAGAGTACAATGAATAATGAAATCTGGCATATACTGAAGTGAACTAACCTGGCATGATAACAAAAGAACCTTGGGGTTCCATTGCAACCAAACAAGCACTAAGGATGCTCGGAGAGTCTGCAGCAGATATGCCGCACATCCTACACATGTCTTTGAGCCTTTTGCTAAGAGACTGCAAGTTTCGACGACTCAGCAAACAACTCCAATCTGCGGGTATCAACAGGGGCAAAAGGAAACAGTGCTAGAAGCAAGTGCTCTGTTATACTATTTACCCAAGATTACAATGAAAGAAATGCATAGCGACATTTAAATTAGCGTATTTCTAATAAAGAAATTATCAAAGCTAAAACTCTTATAGTGGTTCCTGACATTCCTTATCCCTTTACCTCCAGTAAGTATCACACACAAGTCATTACATATTTATATAATGACTTTATATATGCTCCTTCTTAAAACAGTGTTTCACTGATAACTTTTAGCATTTTAAAAGATGTTTGTATTTTATGTGTGAGTTTTGCCTGTATACTACATGTGTGCAGTGCCCACAGTGCTAAAAAAGGGCATCAGACCCCTGAAGTGCAGATATTGTAAGCCACCAGGTTGAGTGCTGAGAATCCAACTTGGGTCTACTCAAAGAGCTCTTAACTTTAGAGAACTCTTAACTGCTGAGAACTTTAGCACTTTATTCAATGTATTACATAATATGTTCTGAAGCAAATATAATCACCATAAAACAAAGTTTAAAAAAAAACTAGATAAAAACACAATTTACCTTTCAATTCTCCATGTCCAATCCTACCGAGGCGACCAATTACCACTCTCCATGGTAAGGAACTCATCTGAACAAGTCCTAAGCACCACTCCCAAAGTTTTTGTAGACCAAACCTTCTGGCAGAACCCTTTTTCCGACGAGCCCTATTGAATGAAATGTTTATAAGTATTTCTAAAATTCACATAATGAAATTCTATAAGAGGGTTCAAATATGTGACAAACAAGTTCATCAATTTCATTTAATCCTGTTTTACTGACTGGTACCAGGGTATACATACTGGTACCAGGTATCATATTGTATATAATATGCCTATACTTCCATTATGGGGTTATATCCCCACTTCCTGGTCCTTTACTTAATTTTAATGCTTCAAACCTTTATAAAAACCAAGTCCTAATACACACATATTTGCCATTCAAGTTCCTAAGTTTGTGATATGGGATCTCTTTAGGTTGCCCAAGATGGTTTCCTAAATTCAAATAATCCATCCTCCTGGCTTAGCTCCCTGAGTTGGAAGAAACACAGGTATATGGTATCATATGTAGCTTCAAATTTATGGATTATTTTGTTTTTCTTACTGTTTTACAATACACATAAGGGGCCTGAAGAGATAGCTAATTTGATATAACATGCTTTCCTTACAAGCATCAGGACTTGAATTCAATTCCCTAAACCTAAGGAAATAAATGTGCAGTGTTAATCTCAGAGCTGAGGAAGCAGACAGGTGAATCCTATGAGCACACTAGCCAGTCAGTCTGGTCTACTTGGCAAAGTTCAGGCTACAGACTGTCTAGCCAGTCTCAAAGAAGGGGAAGGTTGGATGGAGAGCACCTGAGGAATGGCAGTTAAGGTTGTCCTCTGACCTCCACAAACACACATAAATAAATTCTCAAAATGTATTTTAAAGGCTGGAGAGATGGCTCAGCAGTTAAGAGCATTAGGTGTTCTTCCAGAGGACTTGGGTTCAATTCCCAGCATCCACATGGCAGCTCACAACTGTCTGTAACTCCAGTTCCAGGGAATCTGACACCTTCACACACATGAACAACGCCATGAACAAGAACTGAAAAAAAATGATGAGTTGTCCAATTTTGGCCAACAATTTGTACTAAACCAATTTCCACACCTTAAAAAGTAAAGAATACCCAACACAAACTACATTTCTCAGCCCAAATAACGTTGTTGAATGTTTTCTAATATATGTCCTTTATTAGGTAGGCAAGCATGTAACGCAAGCACTTTACAAATAAGCAATATCAGCTAACATTTATTTAGCACTTACTGTTACAAATATATGGCAGAGCCACTGTGCAAGCAATACTCACTTCATTCTAACAATCTGATGAGGCAGATAAAACTACTCAACAGATATTATAAATAAATAAGCCGTGGCTCAGCTGCCTTATTTTCCCAAAACCATAGACCAGCAGGAAACCAGGAAGGAGTTACATTTCAAGACAGGTCTCATTATATCTTATTAAAATTATTTTAATTTGTGTAGGAGGAGGCATATTCCACGGCCCAGATATAAAGATCAGAGGACAACTTTTGGGAGCTGGCTCTCTCCATCATTGTGAGTCCCGGGGGTCAAATTCATATTGTCAGGTTTGGAAGCAAGCATCTTTACCCACTGAGCCATCTTGCCTACCCCTACAAATCATATTCATTGTTCCATTTCTACTTTTTTCAAAGGTTTATTTTATGCATATGATTGTTTTGCTTACACATATGTATTGCACCACATGTAGGCCTGGTCCTCAGAGACCAGAATAGGAGATTAGATTCCTTGGAACTAGAATTACAGATGGTTGTGAACCACCATGTAGATGCCAGGAATGGAACCCAGTTCTCTACAAAAGCAGCTAGTACTTTTTTTTGTATGATTTCTACCTTTTGATCAAAGAAGTAAAATGGCAACCAAAGCCTGATTGTGGTGGTGTCCGTTATCTTCCTTCAAATAAAACATTCTTCCCAAATTATCATGACTAATGCAAATATATCACCAAAAAAAAAAGTGTACAGCTTGTGCTATAAGCAGTATTTATTTGTTTATTGGGTTTCTGAGACATATTTTCTCTGTGTAAACCTGGCTATCCTGGAATTACCTCTGTAGACCACGATGGCCTTTAACTCAAGAGATCCACCCGCCTTTGCCTTCGAAGTGCTGGAATTAAAGGTGTGTGCAACCACCGCCCAGATCCACTTTTATGAGTAGGAGGGCTTTCAATAATATTTAAAAATATTTTAAGGGAGCTGGAGAGATGGCTCAGAGGTTAAGAGAACTGGCGGCTCTTCCAGAGGACCTGGGTTCAATTCCCAAAACCTACATGGCAGCTAGCAAATGTCTGAAACTCCAGTTCCAGAGCTTCTAACACCTTTGCACAGATACACATGCAGGGAAAACACCAGTGCACATAAAATAAATTTTTTTAAATAGTTTTAAATTATATGTTTTAGGGGGTATGTGCACATGAGCACAGGGGCCTGTGGAAGCCAGAGTTAACAGGTATTGTGAGCCACCATATGTGGATGCCAAGAACTAACTCTAGCCCTCTGGGGAGAGTAGCAAACACTCTTAACTGCTATACCATCTCTCAGTCCTTATAATATTTCAAATTCTTCATCCAAAATCACTGTCACAAGCTTTATAACATAAAAGTTAGGGACTTTTAGGACATAAAAATTAGATTAAAAAAATCAATATAACAAATTAATTAAGGGGAGAGAGCATTTGTTTATGAGATATAATCTCACTACGTAGCCCTGCCTGGCCTCAAACTCAGAGATTCACCTGACTATCACCCAATGCTGAGATTAAAGACATGTGACAATATGCCTGGCCAGAATTGTTTTTAATTATCTTAATTATACAATAAAAGTACTAACTATAAAAATATACCCAGAATCTCAACAATTACTATCAAAATGTATACAAGCTTCAAATGGTTATCTTCTGAGTATGAGACACTGTGTGTTGTACATGTGCACATATACTAACATTTCAAATTGGGATAATCATATTTAAGGAACTATAAGTACCTATTTGGAACATCGATGTTAATAATACATGTTTCTAGAAGTTCTCCATATAGATCTGTGCAAGATGCAAGAATCCACCTTTGATCATGTGATAAACAGTAGCCCACAAAAAGAACATTGTATTTCTGTCCAGCTTCTCCAAATGTCTCTCCCAGCTCTGTCTGTTTGTCCTTCACAGGAGCCAGAATAAAAGGTGGTGTATAAAGTCGAATACATTCTGGTCTCTGTTTTGGGGGGGGAAAAAAAAAGCCATCTTACAACTAGAAATGAGAATAAAACAAAGCATTATTATTTAGTTTTATATAAGATCTTAAAATCATCTTAATAACTTCGTTCATGGAAAACATAATACTTACATCAGGACTTTTAAGAGCAGTTTCCAGAGCTAAGCCTGGACCAAACCCAGTCAGTGTTTTTACATTGGTTGATGTTGGAAGTGGTCTCCGGCACTGAGTAAAGGCCGAAAAAGCCAGAGATTTTAAATGCTGGGTGTAAATTTGTCTGTCTTCATGTTTCACAGGTTGTAACAGGTACTGACAAGGAACAATCTACAGATAAAGTATTACAAACATTAACAGAGTAACTTGCAACATAGTAAAATAAATCCCTTCAGACAAAACTTCAGCAGTATATAACTGACTATAAAAAACTATGGTTTCTATCATATAGGGTTTCTAATTTTTAATGGTATGTGCATGAGTGTTCTGCCTGCATATATGTATATATACCTTATACATTATTATGAGCAGAAACCAGACAAGAGCATTGGATCCACCAAGACTGGAGTTATGGATGTCTGTTAGCTGCTATATGGGTGTTTGAAATAAAATACTGGGATTGGAGAGATGGCTCAGGGGCTAAGAACACTGGCTGCTCTTGACAAGGACCTGGGTCCAATTTCCAGTACCTACATGATGGCTCACAAACATCTGTAACTTCAGTTTCAGAGGATCCAAAGCCTCTGTGGCACCAGGCATACGATAGTATAATACATACACAGAAGCAAGCTGCCAAATAATAAAAAATAAAAATAAATAAATCTTTAAAAAAAAATAGAAAAAAAGAAATTGAAAACTGGTCTTCTGAAGAGCAGTCAGTACCCTAAACACTGAGCCACCTCTTGCACCACTATTATTTAGAATTTAATAGATAGGCAATTTACATGGACCCTGAACCACCTAGAAATCTTTTATATTTTCTACGCACAGAAATTACATTTATTAAGACTCCCATGAGACTTATTAATCAAAATTTCTTTTTCTTCTATTTTTACTTGCAACTTACCTCAATTAAAACTAACTTACATAGAATGCAGGCATTATTTTCCTATTTAGGCTCTACTTTGTAACTCTGCTTACAAAAGTAACATAGAAGAAACAATATTCTCAATATAATCTTTTTATGGGGGGGTGCTAACAAACAAACAATGTATTATTATGTAACCCAAGCTAGCCTGGAACTATGTACTGATGCTGTCTTCAAATTTATGATCCTCCTACCTCAGTTTCCTGGGATTAAAAGCACACACCACCATACACAGTCAACATAATTTTTTATTTCTCATAACAGAATGACAATCAAGTTTATTAAAGGTTTATGTGTCTGTCTGTGTTTATATCATTTGTATGACAGCACCCACAGAGCAGATCTCCTGCTGCTGGAGTGAGTGAGTGAGTCTGTCTGTCTATGTGTGTATACCATGTGGATGACAGCATCTACAGAACAGATCTCCTGTTGCTGGAATCATACGGATGATAGCACCTAGAGCAGATCTCCTGTTCCTGGAGTTACAGTTCTGAGCCACTGGATGTGAGGAGGCAACTGAACTTGGGTTCTCTGTTAGAATAACAAGCACTCTTAACTGCTAAGCCATCTCATCAGCCTCCATGACTATAAAATTTATCTTTTATAAACTCTCCTAAAATTTTTATTATAATATTTAAGTAAAATCAATACAACCTGGCTTTTATTTGTTTGTTTCTCAAGACAGGGTTTCTCTGTGTAGCACTGGCTGTCCTGAAACACACTGTAAACCAAGATGGCCTCGAACTCACAGAGATCCACCCACCTCTGCCTCCAAAATATGGGGATTAAAGGTTTGCACCACCATGCCCAGGTTACAACCTGTATTTTAACAAAATTATTTTGCATAGAGAAAAGTACCTCTGAAAGTTCTAAAGCCTCACAGTCTTACCTGTACAGAAACAGTACTCTTGATATGAGGAGGAAGAGTCTGGGCCATTTCCAGGAAGCATCGAAGTAGCCCCAACGTCCATACATTAGACGAGTTAGTGCTCTCATCTTTATTTTCATATGTAAAAGGATCAATTATATAAACAACAATTGCAGGTGGGTAGGTAATTGCATGTGAATCACCATCTGTGGGAATTCCCACTTTATCACGATCCATTGTGCTGAAAATTGAAGTAGAAATAGAACAGAAGGCTGTATTTCATTTGCCTGGGACAGCACCAAAGCAACTCCTTAGATCCCTCTCATTTACTGGCAAGGTATCAGAAAACTTCTCTGAAAATCAGAATACTTCCCATCCAAAGAGAATAGCTCTGTATATACCCTTTCACAATTCACACCTTATGAAATCCCTTGAAATAAGAGGCTTTGTGCTTTTAAAAGAGAAAAACAGTTTAACAGCAGAGATTAAACTGAAACGACAAAGGTCAGTCTAACAGTCATCTCAGAAACAGGTCCTGCTCACGATCCTGTCAGAAACAGAGTTAACCCAAAAGGAAGCCAGGGTTATCTGTTCAATGTGCTGGTACCTTTTCAGACTGGACACATTAATTTCCTAAATTTAGTGGTGAATATGCATCTTTCATTGATAGGTAATTTTAATTTTCTTTAACTTTCCGATCTATGTAGATATTCAAGATGGGCAAATCAATTCAGATAAGTTTATTTTTGTCCACATTTAAAGAGTGTGACTTTTGGAACAACTACATTCTAGGTAGCTGAAAAATAACTAGGCTCAGGCTAGCTGAACCCAGAAAACAGGGGAATTTTCACAGCATTTTCATTATAAAAACAGTGAGATCTATTACTGTTAAAGTAATTACCATACTACTTCCATACTATAGATAAGGAAGGATACATGCTCAAAGAGGTTAGACCTTCCCCTAATCACAAAGTGGGTAAATGACAGAGCTGAAATTCTAAAGTCTTAAGAATCTAAAGCCTCCATGCCAGGGCTGAGGTACAACACAGTGGAGGATGCATGCCTCGCATATGTAAGGCCCACACACACACGGGGGGAGGGGGAGAAAAGAGATGACACTCCAAAGTGATTGTTCAAACATTTATGCAGTGTATATAAGCAATTACATTTGTTTATGTCACAGGCCAGACATAATAGTAGGGATAAGTGGAATTGAATGTTTTTAAAGATCATAATATTAACCCTGTGATTCTATAATACTTTTAAATCAATCATGATAATTTTGTACCTATAATCCTTAACATGACTAACCTAATTCCAAGATACGATCAAGAAGCACTTTATACACATTTACGACTAACTTAGATAAAAAGAGGGGACTATAGATTCTGAATTTCCACAAACTTAAATTTGTTTTTCTTTATTCATTCATTCATTGTACACAGGCTTCAAAGCAGGCCAAACACATGCTACTTACTGCTCAGCTATCTCTCAACCCCAGTATCAATATTTTTAAAGGTACCTTTCTGACACATCAAGATGTGGCTGAGTGGGAAGTGAAGCCGACTCCCCTGACATTCCTGCTGCCTGCAGAGATGATGACTGCTGTCCTCCTAGCTGGCCACTCTGAACTGTACTTGCTTGTGCAGACATGGATCCTGAACCACTAGTGTTCATACTGCCAAAGGGTGGAAACGAAGGCAGTTTATTTGATGACACTCCACTACTCATATTGGAAGATGATGAAGATGAAGTTGTGGTCAAAGTTGAATTAGCTGTGGCAACTGAAGTAGATATGGCAACACCTGAAGTCATTGTCATAGTGCTACTTGCCGCAGATGCTAAGGTGGCAGATGTAGTATTAGCGTTTCCAGTATTTGTCATCTGAGGTGCGGTAAGCAAAGACTGATTTGTAGGGGCAACTAAATTTGGCTGGGAGAGCAGAGAGCTGTCCAACGGCTGAGAAGCAAGATATGGACCTAAAGAACAAAAACGGGTATTTAATTCTTGATTTCACTGACTTATTTTTATTCTACTAAAGAAATAACAATTTATCTGATACTTTGATGGCAATTATCTTTCCTTACTGTTTTACAAACAGTGCAGCATGTTCTAGCTTTCTATTTCCTCTGAGAAACTAAAGAAACAAGTTTAAACTGGAACTATAAAAGTAAACCTGTATTTTTATTCAAATTTAAGATAATCAGTATGAAAATGTGAGAAATTCTATTTCCTGGGCAAAATTAAATGTAAACAAAGGCTGACAAGATGGCTCAGTGATTAAGTTAATCACCAGGAACAACATGGTAGAAAGAGAGAAGCAATCTTGCAAGCACTTCCATTGATTCAGGGGCACATATATACCCCACCATACTCAAGTAGTTAATGCTAATAAAAAATTAGAATACATCAACAAATGTGACAACAGTACGTAGCAATTTTTCATCAAACCACTGCAAGTGTTGTTAAATCAACAAGTTGAAGAAACACCATCCGGACTGCTATGACAGCTAACTAAAATATAAAGTGGAGAAATAGTACCATGAGGCTCAATTTACAAAAATGTCTAATTAGGTTCAGGAATTGGTATTGCATTTCTTTGGAATAAGTGTAAAGGAAGTTCACTGATATTTAATTTAAAAGTACTACATTAAAAAAAAAGCTTTTAAATACCACTCATTCTCTTAGCTACAATAAGACTTTTCCTGGAGTTGCATAGTTTACTTAGAAATTACGTGCGTCTGAACAAATCACAGATCTTGAAGTGCATAAAACATCAGACCCCACAGAAGTAGCAGAAAATATTTTGGAATCCATAATGTCTACTTGATAGGATGCCCACATACGAAGCTAGCAGAATTTCTATGTGGACAGTCAGACAGTGCATGTTTAACTTTGAAACCACAGTCTTTGCCACATCTACTCAGTTCTGATTTTATAGGACAAAAGCAGGCAGAGACAGCACGTGTTTGAAAAAAATGGAGATGGCTACATGACACTAAGATATTATATACAAAAATAGGTGATGAACCAAGTCACAATGCTCACACTGTTCTTGTAGAATGAACACAAATGTAATACCTAAATCGTATCTGCAGACTTGAGCATAAAGCTTGAGTTTAGAAAATGCTTCATTGTTACCATCAGCCACCTGAGAAAACCATTCTGTTACAGACTTTTCTGAAAGCTTCTTTGATGCAGTAGCTCCCACTTTCATGATCCCATCCGTCAACAGTCGAGAAATAGGTCTGTGTTGGCCCAATCGACAGGACTATAAATGCATATACAAAGGACAGAATTAGGGAATTTACTACACTATAGGGTACAGGTAATAATTTAAACGCTTAAGCTCTTTAAAACAAGCTTTCGTTACTTATAAATAATAACTGAGTCAAAATATCATGGGTAAGTATGGGGACACTGATCTTTTTCCTTTAGGAATTTCAAGTTGCTTTGTTTGTTTTGTTTTGTTTTTTGTCACAGGGTCTCAGGTAGCCCAGGATGGCTTCAAACTTGCTATGTAGCTAAGGATGACCATGAATTTCTGATCTTCCTGTCTTCATCTCCCAAATGCTGAAATTACAAGCATATACCATCATTCCAAACAATACACTTCTTCCCCCAAGATATGGTCTCAATGTGTAGGCCAGACTAGCCTGGAGACTCTCTTCTGTCTCAACCACCCAAGTACATGAGTTATAGGTATGCATCACCACACCTCAGATACCAAGGGTTACTTTAAATGGAACAAATATGTCCTTGATAATTCCTCCAATACTATGTTTTCCACTGTGACCCATGTCACACATACCTAACAAAGTCTAGTAAAAATGTGTCAGAGTATAGTTCGTTAGTAAGACAACTGGCAAAACCAACATTCTTCATCAACCGGTATATTGCCCAGTACATTCTGAACTTGAAAATATAAATTATAAAATACCTACCTCGTATATTGCAGTAAGATCTCTAAAAAAGCTTTTGGCTCCATTTAACAAAGCTTCATTCTCTGGACAGAGTACAACATAGGCTATATCTCTTTGAGATCCATAAGGTTCCAGCATAAGTTTCTCCCAGTAAGGGAGAGCAAATGGAGAAAGCACCAGAAAATCATAATCATAACCCAACAAAAACGTGGGAATTGGCAGTGGTTCCGGCGATTCATCAGTTCCTAAGTGATAAAGAAGGAAGTTAGGAAAAGGCCAATTCATGTCATCTTCATTATTTCCAAAGCTAATAAATAAAGTATTAGGAAAATAAAACAGAAACATGTAAAGCTAGTAATGAAATATTTTCAGAATTAAAAATACCCTGAAGAAGTCATTTTAAAATATTTATTGCTATTTTGTTTAAGGCAGTCTTTTTCTATAGCCCCGTCAGGTCGAATCTGTAGTAAGCCTCCTTTCCTCAGCCTGTTAAATGCTGGGAAATATAGGAACAAGTCATCACACCTGGCATTAATTAATTAAAAGTAAACAAATTCATAATTAATATGAATAGTTAATTTGATTGCCATAAAAAGAGGACTTAAAAGAAAATCATGATATACTATATAACATTGCATAGAAATCAACAATACTGATTTTTATTACTTAACTTGATTAAAAAACAGTAGATCCCAAATGTTCTTTTCACAGAATATTTTTATAAACAGAAAATGGCAAACTACCTTATTTTAAAATAAGACATGAACAAAGACAAAAAATTAAAATACCTCTTATATATCAAAAAATGATGGATCTCTAAAGAAAGTAACTTAAAATGAACACTAGGAAATAATTGCAGCACTACATTCTAGGTAATGTTCAAAGCTCCTTACATTTCTATATTAACTAATTCTCACCAACACCATACATTGACAGACAATTTTATTAAACTCATTTTAAACACAGAAACAGGAGTGGAGAAGGTAAACAACTTGTCCAGTATGATAAAAGAAGTCATTTCAGGAATCTGGACCCAGGAAACATACTTTCACCCTCTCAAATTATAGTGTTCAACTACCAGACAATCTACTGGAAAGTTTGAGATAGATATTTTATCTGATGGAGTCTAAATTGATACTTTTGAGTATAATTTAGAAAATACACATTTTAAACTACACATATGCTTTAAATCAAACATAAATGAATTACTGAAAATAGTTGGAATGATAATGGTGGAAACAATCTATATGTCTACAAATAGTAAAATTGGTAAAATACATATACAAACTACATACAAAAATTGCATATATAAAAATGCTGTAGACCATCATTTAAAAAGAAAAGGAAGTTAATTATGGCTGTGTTATCAGAAATAATCTCCAAAATCAGGTGCAGAAATAAATCTCTATACTGTGTTGTAGAATATGATTTTAAGATGTATTACATTTATTTATGCTGTGGAACATTTGCTTAATGATGCAAAGATGTGTTGCATTCTTAAATGCTGCATTTGTTTAACTCCTTGAAACTGCATTATTGTGCCTGCTTAAAACACCTGACTGGTATACTAAAGAGCTGAACAGCCAATAGCAAGGCAGGGCTGGCAGAGAAAATAAATAGAAGAGGGAAAAGAGCAAGAGAGAGGAAGGAGCACAAAAAGGAGGAGAGGAGTCCATCAGAGGCCAGCCACCCAGGTACACAGCTACCCAGCCAGCCATGGGAATAAGAGTAAAAGTAAAATATACAGAAATAAACACAGGAAAAAGCATAGAGGCAAGAGGTAGATGAGATAATTTAAATTAAGGAAAGCTGGCAAGAAACAAGCCAAGCTAAGGCCAGACATTAATAAGTAAGAATAAAACTCTGTGTATATTTATTTGGAAGCTGGGTGGCGGGCCTGTAAAGAGTTAAAAAAAAAATACTGGTTTTGGAAAGAATGCAAAGTTTCTACTACAAAGTATCACTAACCTGAAGTTTTCAAGGAGTATCAACTTATATGACATTTAAATCATCCAGCCATTAATAAAAAAGAAAAATACAAGACGTCAACTACTGTATACAATGATTGTAATGTGGTTTGGTACTTGCCTACTATGTGTGGCTCTGGGTTCAAACCCAACACTACACATAAACAACCAGCTATGATTCCAAACATACTTCTTAATACTATTTCAGAAACAACCAATATTTAAACATTTAAATAGTCTCCAGTATCACCCAGGCCATAAACAACTGTATACCTATGTGGAGTACTCAGTCACTACTATTACCATTAACTGCAAGTTTCTATTTTTGTTCAAACTTTTTATGAGAGAAACCTTGTGTCTTTAAAAAAAAAAAATCAATAGTATTAGTCTCTACTATCTAGCCCCAACCTGTCCATCTCATTCACTTTAGAACTCAAGTGATTTGGGAATTTACAAAACTCATCTTAGCAATATGACCCTTTCTTCACATGAAATCACACTGGATGTCAAGCGTGTACAAATAGTGTAGCTACTCATACTGAGGTGAGAGTAAAGAACCCAAGAAAACGAAATGCTACAAATGTAGAAAGGCAGTCTAGAATTAGAAATGGACCACAGTGACCTTAGATGTTTAATACAAAAATACCTGAAAACTAAGTGCTTATTCTAGTGGAATATCTGAGAACAGATATAAAATCAATGGTTATCTATCACAATATATAACTTACCATAAGAGCCTCGGCCAGCCATTTTGTGAAATTGTTGCCAAGTAAGAGGACCCTGAACCCCCCAAGGCCTCACTGTTCTTTTTTTCTGAATAGCATCTTGAAGAACTGGCTGGAGAGAGAGGAGCATTCGAAGTATATCCTGTGAACACTGCATACTCACATCTACAATCATAAAAGAAAAGTAAGTAGTAATTGCTATTGGTGACTCAAAATTCAGAGCCAAACCCAGATAGACACATAAAAGAGACTCTTTCAGAGAGCCAAAACCAATGAAAAGTAACTCCTCTTCATAAAATCGTTTTTATCCAATCAATCAATTTGTATTTATTTTGGCTGTTCCCAGTACATAAGATTCTGAATTGCACTGAAATGAGTTATAGATCATTTCTCTTAATCCTACTACTAAGGAATAATGATGAGGTAAAACTAATTACAATGATGAATTAATCTGAGAAACTACAGACGATAACAATGTACGGTTGGGAATAGAACAGTGGTGTGGACCGAGACTGCCCAGCAGCACAAGCACTAGCTTCAACATGCAGTGCAGCAAAAGCAAAGCCAGAGAAAACCTATTCACACTGCTAAAGACTGTTATTGACAAATATTTTGTAATCTTGGGTATAACAATATCAAATTGTTTGAAATGCATTTTTAAGCAAATATCAAAACGGGTATAAACCACGTGGCCCATAAATGTTAAATGGCTATAGAAAAGTACTACTAAATATTACTGATATTAATCTGGATAATAATTTTGCCTGGTCATACTATTGCATTAAATCACTCAGCTTTAATTATTACCTCTGCCTATCTTATCATTGGTGGCTTTAATTTTCTGTAACTTAAGAAGTAATTTAGTTCCAAATATATGCTTAATAACAATTTTGAGCCAAGCATGGTGGGCACATGGCAATAATTCCAGCACTGAAGAAGTTAACGAAAGAGGACTGATGCAAGTACCAGATCAGCCTGGGCCACATAGTAAGACCCTGTTTCAAAACACAAAACAAAAAAAAATTTATATATACTGTTATATACATAATAGAATACTAATTAATCACTATTAGGTGATAAAACTACCTGACAAGGAATACTGGCTAATATAATAAAATAATAATAATGGGGGGAGGCATTAGGAAAGTACTCAGTGATTAAGAGTGATTACTGACGTGGGAGTCCCCTCTGTGTGCTGTGATTACCATTAATGAATCAAGAAAACTGCCTTGGCCTGTTGATAGGGCAGAACTTAGGTAGGCAGTGAGGACTGGACTGAATGCTGGGAGAAAGAAGGGCAGAGTCAGGGAGACGCCAGGGACCCGCCGCAGGAGAAAGGCATGCCAAAACTTTGCCAGTAAGCCACTGCCACCTGGTGATACACAGATTAATGGAGATGGGTTAAATTAAGATGTAAGAGTTAGCCAATAAAAGCTAGAGCTAATGGACCAAGTAGTGATTTATTTAATACAGTTTGTTTGATTATTTCAGGTGTAAGATAGCTAGGCGGCCGGGACAAACAAGTGGACCCCCCTCCTACAGGTGACTGCTCTTACAGAGGACCCAAGTTCAAGCCCCTGTATCAGGCAGCTTACAACCACCTGTAACTCCAGCTCCAAAAGATCTGGTCTCTGCAGGAATCTGCACCCCTATGCACATACACACAGATACAGAATTAAAAATGAAAAAATCTTAAATAACTAAAACAAAAGCTAGAATATGACATACTATTAAATATTACTAAAAAAAGACAAATATAAAACTATAGAGTATATTTTATGCTATGAAATTAGTATAAATATTCACATGTGATTAGAAAAAGTTATCAGCTAAGGCTGTTAATTGTAATTACATAGGAGCTTCTAAAAGGTGACAGAGGCAGGTGTTTCTATGAGTTAAAGGTCAGCCCGATCTACAGAGCAATTTCCAAGACAGCCAGAGTTACAAAAGAAACCATCTCAAAAACAAACATACAAACAACCCCAAAAACATTAATAAGGAGGCTTAGCAAGTAAAAGAAGCTGAATTTGATCCTCAGAACCCACATGAAAGGAAAATGAGTTCCACAGGTGCACTCTAGCATACACACCAGCATTCAAGGTGGAGACATATCAGATTTGTTAAAATACAAACCCAGCATTCAGTTCTGAGATCATCAAGACACAGTAATTTATGTTTTTTATTCTAATAAGGATCCTCACAAATACTCTCATTATTTTCTATTCTTAACTAATGAACATTAGCTATATTAGCCCTGATATTCTAATTCTTATTAAAAACTAAAATCACTAAACATCTACTTCAAAAAGGATGATACAAATTTAGGAATTAAAACTATAAAGTTCTTAGGAAGAAAAACACTGAAATGTCATGACCTTGGGCCAGAAAAACCTTTTTAGATATAACACCAAGTCAAAGGAACAAGGGGGAAATTAATTATATTTTATCAAAAACATTCTTCAAAGGGTATTATCAAGAAATTGAAGATGAGTTAAGAGGTAAGGGTGTTTGTCTCCACACCTAATGACCTGAGTTTAATCCCCAGAAACAACAACAACTACTACTACTACTAAACTACTACTACAACACACACACACACACACACACACACACACACACATGCATTTAAAAAAAAGTGAAAATATTTTCAAGCCATATACCAATAAAGGATTTCCATCCACAGTCCAAGAAGAGCTCATACAAATCAGTAATAAAAATGCAAAAATAGATAAAAATTTAAAAATAAAGCAAAAGCAAATTTTAAAAGCAGGTAAAGCTGAAGGATCACAAATCTGAGGGCAGCAGGGCTGCAGGATCAGATACGTCACCTGCACGCTCATCCCTTCTCACCCCTCAATAAAGCAAAAGATCTTAAGAAGCATTTCTCTAAATATACACAAATGTATGTTAAGTCTAAGAAAAGACACTGAGCATCATTCATCACTAGGGAAATTCCAAGCCAAACCACAAGACACCACTTCATAACCACTAGCATGTCTTCAATAAAAAAGAAGTAGACTGCAAGTATTGGTGTGGTTTTGGAGAAAGTACAACCATCTAATGTGAAAATTTAAAATAAGGTATATTATATATACCTTAAAAAGGTATATTTATATCACAATGGAATATTGTGTCATTAAAGTATAATGTGTGCTTTTAAGAACTCTGAAAACAATGTGAGTGTAAGGTGGGAAAAAGTCAGGGGCTGGAGAGGTGGCTCAGTGGTTAAGAGCACTAGCTGCTTTTTCCAAAGGACCCAGGTTCTATTATTCCCTGTTCCCAAATGGCAGCTCAAAACTGTCTGTAGGGTTCTCAACACCCTCACATAGACATATATGCAAACAAAATGCCAATGAGCATGAAATAAAAACCTCACAGATAACCATACACTGCACTGTTCTATTTACATACAATAACCCTAAATGCACACATTTACAGACAGAACCCTAACTAGACTAATGGTTGCTTACAGTTCAAGAAAGGGACAGACAGAAATAGGGAATAATTACTAAAATGTTTGAAAATTGTTTGTACTGATAGTTACAACTGTAAGCATTAAATGATTATATGTCTTATATAGGTGAATTATATGGTATGGTTATAAAAGTATTAAGTGATTAGGAAGTGCTGTGATAGTGAGCATGAGAAAACTTTTTGTTGTTGAGACAAGGTTCCTCTGTGGAGCCTTGGCTTACTGAGTAGACCTGGTTGGCCTTGAACTCAGAGATCCACTTGCCTCTGCCCCAAGTGCTGGGATTAAAAGTGTGCACCACCACCATGCTCTAACAGCACTTTTACTTATTGTCTCAATACTTTTTTTTTTTTTTTTTTTTTTTTTTTTTTTTTTTTTTTTTTTTTTTGGTTTTTCAAGACAGGGTTTCTCTGTAGCTTTTGGAGCCTGTCCTGGAACTCACTCTGTAGACCAGGCTGGCCTTGAACTCAGAGATCCGCCTGCCTCTGCCTCCCGAGTGCTGGGATTAAAGGCGTGCGCCACCACCACCTGGCTTATTGTCTCAATTCTTAAAAGCTGTCAAAATTATTATATTTTGAACAAAACAAAAGTTGCCATTGAAATATAAACTGTATTTTGTAGATTTTCCCCCCTCTTTTGTAGTAATAAGGATTAAACCCAGGACAACATATGTAAATCAAACTGCTCTGCCACAGAGCTACATTCTCAATCTTTTAGACTTTTAAATTAATTTGAACAAATATTCATTATTCTGATCATGAACTAAATGCCAAGTACTATTCTCAGTGTTGGAAATAGGACTATCCTTACATAGAAATTGCACAGCGTGTGCTTATGGGATAAGAGATCAATTAATAAATTCTATTGCATGAGAAATAAACACACTATGGAAAATGCAGAACACGAGGAAGGATTTCCAATTTTGTATTAATAAGAAAACATCGAACAATACTTAAAAGAAACAAGAAAGATCCCAAGTAAATATGTGGGAGAAAGGTATCCAAGGCAGAGGGGCACAATCCATGGGCCCTAACCTATAGGTCTTAATTCTGTTGATATGTATCTCAAGGATGTTATACTTTAGAGTATAAATATGCACCAGGTAAAACACAGTATTTATTTGGCAAACAGGTTGTTCCCAATAAACTACTACTAAAGAGCACCACTGAAGCTACTGCTGGCATTGGAGTTAGTAACATTGTAGATCCTATGTCCACTCACTGACTCAGTTTTATTCTATTTGGCAATTCCCTAAAGTATAATGAATTAGATGAATCATGATAATGTCACATATAATAATGAGCTCATGTGTGCGTTTTTCTTGCTTTATTTAACAAATTACTTTTACTAGCACAATGAAAATAATTATGAGTTATGATCATACTGTCCAAGAACTATTTTTGTTTTGTTTTATTTAGACAGAATCTCACTATGTAGTAATGGCTGTCCTGAAACTCAGTCATCCGCCTGCCTCTGCCTCTTGAGTACTGGGATTAAACACGTGTGTCATGATGCCCAGCCTGCCCAACAACTATTATACTTCCTCAAACAGTCCTATTAAATGCCTCCTCCTGTTCTATTCCCTGCTCATTTTCATACATGTGTAAATCTCAAGAGTTAATCAGCACCCAGAGATTTATGTGCACATCAACACCACATTTCCTTCTGCTTGCTTTAGAACTGAACTGAAGGGGAAGTGAGTTGTTTAACTTAGCAGTGAGTTGTTTCAGTGAAGAAAGGTACTTTCACCTAAGCCTGCAGACCTGAGCAGAAGAAAGATAAGCAAGTCATGCAAAGGTCCTCTGATTTCCACACGTACACACAAACAATACGCAACAAAAAAAAAATACACGTGACTTCTGAATTATTCTGACGTAACCCCCAAACTACTATTGCTATAATTCACGTTATCTGTTACATATAACTGTCTTCAATTTCAGGGCTTATTAATACTGTATCTGTACCACTTTAATTATTTATCCTTCTATCAATAGAAATTTGTATTATCTATCTGATTATAATTTTAGTTATCTTAGTAGCTGAAAAACAATTAAAATGTAGACTATCTTCATCAATGTCGCAAATACCAAGCCTACTGTTCTATGTATGTTTGAAAGCAGCAGAATTAGTAAGTTATCTAATATGTTTACATGAGTGAGCTCAATAAATCTTTACAATGCTTTCCAAGTCAAAGATTATTAGTTTTATTTCATCAGTACAAATGAAGTGAGCCGAGGATATAGTTCAGTTATAAAGCACCTGCTTAATATACAGAAGTTTCTGAGTTCAAACCACTCCCCCCAAACATACAAACATTCTTTCTCTCTCTCTCTCTCTCTCTCTCTCTCTCTCACACACACACACACACACAGAGAGGTAATATAGATAAAAAATTGCTTTTTCAAAGACATCATTAGTAATGAGTGGGACAATGGATTCCCGTCTCTAGAATTTGACTTAGAAGATCATGTGCAGTGTGAAAATGCACATCTCTAACGAAGTGATGATGTCTGAAGCTGCTAGTGTGGGAAATTAGGCAGCAGTATCAAATGACTCTGTCACTGTCTCCCATTGCTCTCATCCATAACTACAAAAGCAATCGCTACAAACTTTCCCTCTATTGTCCAAAGAAATAACTTCTCTTCTTGTTTCGATGGTCATGTTTCTATATAAAGGTCTACATATACCTCTACTTGAAATGGAGTGATTGTATTACCCATCACTTCTCACTTATTCAGTGACTTTGATCCTACCATGATACCTTTTGTTCTGCAGCAATTCTGCTCATGGAGGAAGGCTAGACTAGAGAGAGGAAGTGAGGCTCCAGTTAGGTAGGAAGAGAGAGTTTTAGAGGTCCATTTAAGTGACAGGATGAGCACAGCTAGTAATGTTGTATTCTGTGTTTTAAAACTGCTAAAAGGTTTTAAATGATAAGCTAATTAGCTTGATTTATTATTTCTATAGTGTACTGATATAGCAAAATACCACGTGTACTCAACTCATATGAAATACATATGACTACAATGCACAAATATGAAACTTGTCAATCATTGCCAATTTAAAATTTTCATCTAGAGAGATGAACTCTCCATGTACATGTGTGTATATATATTAATACTGTAATTATTAACCCGAACATAAAATTTCTATTTATACCAACTATCTCCCTAAATTTTAACTTTGTTTCTCATTCCCTCATACCCACTCTAATCAGGATGACAGAACCGATTATCAAGTTCTTTAACTACCTTCAGGAGGCCACATCCAGTGGTCTTGTTACACTGTACCTTTACAAAGACATTGTTTGTACATACAATCACACTCTTTCAAATATTCTCATACTAGAGTACTCTACTTCCTGGTTCCTTCTCAGATTCCTTTCTGACCCTCTCTTTCCCAAAGCTTCCCATCAAGTTTCAGGCTTTTAAAAGGGCCCCGAATATCTCAGGGCGGCCTTGAACTTACCATGTAGACAAAGATGACCTTGAATTTCTGATTTCACTTTCCCAGTGCTGGTATTACAGATGTGCTCCACACCTGGCATTCCATTGTGTTTAATACTGACAACCCACATATAAAACATGTTTCACCTCCAGACTCAGTCTTTGGAATTTAAAACTCCTATCTTCAAATATGTACTTGACCTCCTCCTATTTTTTTCCTCTGTACTCAGCACCAACATTCACACAAACCACCCTTAATCTCTTCTTACATGGATCAGCACAATTCTGTAGGTCCGTATCTCAGTCTAAACTGGAATCCACTACTAATTCTACTGCTTTTGGTTCTTCCCAAGCTGACATCTTCACTCACTGCTATAACTGGCTTCTATCTAGTTTTTCTGCTTCTACTCTCACCTTCCATCACTTCCAATCCCAGGATAATTTTTATGCAATAGCCAGTGATTATTTTTTATGCAAAAGACGGTGTGGTGTTACATTTATATTAAAAAGTTCCCACAGCATTTAAAATAAATTCTAAAGGTATGGTCCAAAAAGGGCCTGCTGCCAAGCCTAACAACCTGAGTTTACTCCCCAGATCGACTTGATATAAGAAGAGAACCAACTCCTTCAAGCTGTCCTCTGACCTCCAAACATACTCCATGCCACACATATGCATCCAAATACATGCACACTCACACACAAATTAATAAATTTATATTATTTTCATGTTTTAGATACCTCTTAGGCTTCATCATGTATCAGTCTGACCATCACCCAACATTAACACTGCCTGTTTCTCTATCAAGAGAACTATGTCCTCAAGGACTTTGAACTGCATTGTCTAACATTGTTCCTCCAGTTAACTACACTGTCTACTTTTCCCACTTCAAGTAGTACTTTCCATAAATGTTCTTCCCCCTCACTAACACCTCTGACCATATTTCTGAAATAGCACATAAGGTTTCTCCCACACAAACATGTTCTGCCCTGTTTTCCCTTCTAAGTACTTATAACTGGTACGTAATGCAAGCATGTATGTTGTTGTTTAGTGCCTGTCTCCCCAACAAAGTCATAGGCTTAAAAAGAAAGGGGATTCTAACATAATCAGTTCATGTCTTGTGAATGAGAAGCCCAATCCAAATGTGGGTGGGGCCCACAAGGTAGACGGCCTCTGAGGCATGACACTGAAGGCTATCCTCTGGCCTCCACGCACATAAACCCAAATACATCCACTAACGCATCACAAACACATGAGCAAAACCAAACCAACAAAGAAAAATCAAAACCAGAGACTGCTGTGACTGTTCAACAGTTACCATGAAACAGTACCGAGCACAAACAAAGTGTTTGGTAAATATAATAAATAAACAGAGTCAAGACATAGCTCAATAATGGAGTGAATGCACCTCAAATGACAAAATTAGACAGCTGAAAATCATTAGTTTTCTGCTGACAAACAAGCAGCATGCCTTTTAAATTTCTAAGTGAGTATGCAATAGCAGGTGTACAATAACTTGTTTTTATTGCTGAAACTCAACTAAACAGCTAAGAAATCTCTCTTTATGTTACTGTCTTTTATGTTAGTTTATTTTTCTGAGACCAGGCCTCTTATGTAGTCTTGTCTGTCCTGAAACCCCATATGTAGACGACGCTGGCCTCCAACTTAAGAGATCCACCTGCTTCTGCTGGGATTAAAGGTGTGCACCACCACACTCAGCATGTTACTGTCTTTAAAAAGGGTTAAATCCAAATTTCAGCATCCTATTTGGTTTAACTGCTTTTTGATATTTTACCCCCAATAAAAAAGAAGCAAAGTCAAATACCTAAATAACAAAACAAAAAACTGATTTCATTCACAAACTTACCATTTTGTTTTGCCCACGGATGCAAGCATGAGCTTTTGACAAGTGCTTCATCAACCTTTCCTCCTGACATATTATCCATGAACTGACGTCCATGTTCTAATGCAAGATAGCAGTCATTGCAACAGTCCCGCTCTTCAACACGTACCCAATTGCTAATTATACCCATTTTGGGAAAAGGATCTTGGTCTGCTGCTCCAAAGGGTGAAAATAAATTAGTGCATTGATCTTGTAGCAGTAATATCAACTCATCAGGCACCTTTTCAGATTCCTTTAGGCCTCCATTAACATTTTCAGCAGAGGTAGCCCTGAGAGCTTCAAAACGTTTTTCTGCTTCTTTGCCAGAGTCTGTGTTGCGTCCTATGATATCAAGTTCATCTTCAAGAAATAATCCTGAATTATTTCCAAATTTTCGGTTCATGACAGCACTGAAGCCGCAGGTACACCGATACTGTGCTTCCTGCGTTGGATCTGGAATGTAAACTCCAACATCGGCACCCTTTATATTCATGTTGCAAACACAAATACAGCAACTGTCAAAATTACAATCTTTAAACAAATTCATAACTGATTCTGAAAGGATGAGGTTTACATAAAGACTGTGTGCTTCAGGGATTGAAGGGACAGTTGCAGGTTCAACAGAATTGAGGGGTCTGCATGTAGATGGGGTGGAAGCTGGTGAATACAAGTCTGAATTCTCATACTTGACTGACCCTTGAGCACTAGCAGGTCCACCAGCTCCACGAGGAGTCCTTGGAGTCCTTGGAGTCCTTGGAGTTGGAAATCTAGGGGTGGATGGAGAAGGAAGAATTCCCGCACCACCATTACTAGGAGGCGCACTGCTCGGAGGCATCCCAAAAGAAGTATGGGTTTGAGGTGTGTATGCAGGGCCATAATCTTGATCCATATTACTTCCATCACTGCTGTCACCAGGGTAAAAAGAGAAACACATACATAAAGGAATACATTAGAATGTTAAATACAAATAAAAGTTCTCCAAACACTTTTCAGCAACACTGAAAATTTCCATATGGCAATCAATGGTTTATTGTGTCCGCTATGGAGATTCTTGTAAGCTAACTAGATTTCCAGTTCAGAATTTCTATCCCTAGCACCCACATCGGCAGCTCACAGCTGCCTATAACTCCAGTTCCAGGGGTTCTGATGTCCTCTGGCCTCCGTGGCACCTTCACACACATTGTGTACATAAAGTCATGTAAGAACACAGAAATAAAATTTTAAGTCTTAAAAAAATTACAAATGAAGTTTATATATAGTTATCCACATCTAGACAACCATATTTACTATCTATAAATTTCTGATGCTACAAATATTCATATTTCATTGACTCTAGTTGCTACTGATCACAAAAAAATAAATTCTGACTTCTGAGTTGTGTAAAAGTGGCAATAGTAATTTTAAGCTGCAACTAATAATGAAACGCAAAACTTTATCTGTTACAATGTGAAATAAATGTAAAATGGTAGTATATAAATGGAACAACTCTACTGCAGACTAAAAGAAAAGGTACTTCTAAGTACTGGTATATGGTTTCAAATTGTTTATCCATCTCTATTTATTTGCCTGTTTGTTTGTTTATTGGCTTTCAGAAACCCGTGTTCTTTTTCCAGCATACCAGGTACTTCAACCTGAATAAAACCTGGATTAGCTCAATGGGTAACAGTGCGTACTGTGCAAGCTGAAGACTTGCGTTCAAATTCCCAGCACCCATGTAAAAAAAAAGCTGGGCAAGGCTGAGCAAGCTGAAATCCTAGCATTTGGAAGGCAAAGAAAGGCAGATTCCAGAAGGTTGCTGGGCAATCAGCCTACACAGAACAGCTCAAGTCTCTAGTGAGAAACCTCATCTCAAATGAGTAAAGGAAAACTAGATGAAGAAACACAATGTTTACTTCCCTCTGGCCTTTCCATAGGCACGCACATCTTCCAATGCCACCCCTCTTAAAAGACAGACAGACAGATTGACTGACAGATACACACACACACCCCAACCTATACAAGCATTCAGTATTATAAAAACAACATCATCATACCCCTCTTTGATGAATGGCATTGAAGGGCCTGAAGGAAGCAAGTCCAATTTCCCAACAGTCCAGCTCTGCCGATAAATACACTCTTCTGGTAATTTGATAGGAGGCAGACAATGGCTTGGTAGAGTTTTTAAAGGTGCAAACATGGAACATCCTACTAGAACTTGACAATTTTCGGGCTTATAGACATAAGAAAAGTCCTACAAATAAAGAATGTGGACTTTCAGTGCTTTATTTTCAAAGGACTATCTTCTTTATTCTGTTCTTTAAATGGACAAAAGCATAAACTTTTGTTTTATTCTTTAATGTATTTTACATAGTATTCCCATAATTCAGTCCTCACATCAGTCATAAAACTAGTATCAACCGTGAAAAGATTCTTGAACACAGCAATTAATCCCATAAGAAAACAGAGGAAGTGCATTACTTTTTTAGAAAAATACTTACTTTAATTTCAGAAGGTTTAGGGCTACAGAATCCCTCCTCGACCTCAATTCTGAACTGTGTTCCTATACTGGAACTATTTCCTTCTAGAACAGTTCCTCCAGGGGCTGTATCCATACTACCATATTCTTTATTATTCATATTCATTGGAGAAAATCCCATAATGTGTTGTTCCAATGATGGTGGTGTAGGATACATCTTGTGAAGATCTGCAGTGCCTACATTTAATAAAACACACATTTTAACACAGATTAAAAAGAGCTGAATCTGTGTTTAAAGCAAAGGAAATTTTCTGGGGGAGTAAGTTTTCAAATTGAACTACAGCTCAGATCTGTGAAGCTTACTTATGCAAGATAATGGATCCAGACTTCCTGTCTTGGATTCTTTGGAGCTGGCTTTATCATCCAATCCACTTGCTGATTTTTTAGATCCAGGCTATCAAAAACAAAAAACAAACAAACAAAAAAATCATGTATTAATCATCATATGTAACTTAACAGATAAATACTAGTCATCAAAAGTGGTCTTCTGAATCTACGACAAAGCCAAATACTATACTACATAGTTTACAGGTAGATCCATCACTGAAGATTAGTTGTTAAGTCTCTTGATTAACAGAAAAAAAAGGTATATTAAAAAAAAACACATAAAAAAGCAAAACTAACCAATTACGTAAGACTGAATGAAAGATAAGAAATTTAAAATTAACTATATAATATTTATACATAATTCCTATATAATCAATAACTCCTTTTAATTCTTCTTTATATTTTTACCTTGTTTTAATAAAGTTATTCCTGTAAAAAATATTTTTACATGTAAAACTGAGGACCTCAGGGAGACTTCCTAACAAAGCAATAAAATTCCTAACAAACCAAGGCTTAGGTCTTCCAATTATCACCAATGTTTTTTGAATTTTTGTTTTGTTTTTAAAGATAGGTGGGGCTTATGAAACCTAAACTGGCTTCTCTTTCTTATGTAAACAAAGCTAAATTCAAAATCCTGATTTTCTTGCCTCCACATCCCAAGGATTATAGGCATGTGCCCCACATCCAGCTCTTACCAATGTTTTTAAAATTAACATTTGTTCCATGTTTTATGTTGAACACTTTGTGAGTAAAGCCCATATATAGACAACTTTTTTTTTTAACCTCAGAGAAGCCACAGCTGATGTCTGAATATTGGCAGAGAAAACCTGTCTATATAGACCAAAATATTCAAAGTGCATTTCCTAATGAACAGTGCCCTAGTACATACTACACTGGAGGATACAGAGTAAAGGTTTATATATAGCCATATCTGCCATTACCCATATCTGTAGCACATTTTATATGTCCTGGCAGGATCGAAAATATATAAGACAGCAAAGATAAATGTGCCAGTCAGTTCCTAAGCTACTTTTAAGGAGGAAAAAGAAATCCCTTTTATGGTAAAATAACACTCACTTCATTAACTGCTAAACAACTGACATTCTAGGAAATCCCATTTTAAAGTTTTTGTTTTTATCTTCAATTTTCTCTGAAAATAGGTGTGAAACATTAAGTAGTACCGTTTGTTTTCCCTTTAACTGTTTTTAAGTGTATGTGTTATACTAAGAGAGGTAATTTCAGAAAAATTGGTTTTCCTTACTGAGTCAATAAGGTATAAAATTCTAATGTTAATTATTTAAACATTCTCTGATTCAATTCCAGAGTCACTTCTCAAACTACAGGATCAAAGAACAGAAAAATCATTCTGAGGACTGAAAGGGAAAACAAAAAAAAAAAAACAAAAAACACCTCACATGGCAGAGCTCAATGAAACTCCATCATCTATCTTTCAAACATACAAAAGTAAAAAACCCACATCAATGTCCAGAGGAAACCATGTTCAAATGACTCTACCATGAGAGTAAAATAAACCAACTGTGTTTTGTTATAAAATATTTCCTACTGTTCAGAGCTAAAGCATAGTACTCAAGTGACAAATCACTTCCAGAACGTGAGCCCATATAAAGTCAATGAAAGCTAATTTAATCCTATCATTAATAGTCTACTCACTGTTAATTCATCTTCATCAGAATTGAAGAGGTTATCAAGGTCAGTATAAGAGACAGCCAGATCTGAGTCATAAATCAAACTGGTTGATGGAGGACGGGCATGATTAGTAGGACGTGGAGCATCTAAATATGACAATCAGAAAAAATATAAACCGAAAACTCAACTACTAGCCAAGCATACTCTGTTTATCTAAGCTACATAGAAAACTTAATGTGTTATCAAGACAACTATTTAACATAAACTGTTCAGTCTCTTATTTTAAAATCTGAGCAATTTTTCTTAGAAATAAAGTTTTAAATAAACAACAGTACTTTCCCCCAGGAAGCTCCAAAAGTTGCCTAATCTATATCATTGTTAAGCTCTGTACATAAATCATAAAAATATATTTGCTATTTTTATAGTATTATGTGTGTGATGTGACTGAATATACACGTATCCACAGGTACCTGTGCACACATATATGCATAAATGTAGAGGTCAGAGGTTGACACTCAGTATCTGCCTTAGTTGCCTCCTAACTTGTATATTTAAGTAAGGTCTCTCCCCTAAACCAAGAGCTCACTGATTCAATGAGTTTAGCTATCTAGCTTTGTCTGGGAATTCACTATCTCCTCTCATGCCAGGCCCTGCCACACCTGCCCAACATTCATGTGGCTACTGACGATCCCAACTCTGGTTTTTATGCTTGCATACCAAGCAATTTACAAGCCAACCCATCTACCAAACACTTATCTTTGCATTTTGAAATAGATATTGATTTGAAGTAAGGTTGTATATAAGCATGTGAATAAAGATGATACAATTATTGAATATCAAATTAATTATGTATGATAAATTATAGGTATCTGATGTGAAACATAATATTTATACCTAACAATGTAGCATTATTATTTGTCTAGACACTTGAGATCATATTTTTTCATTTATTATTATTTCTTGTGTGTATAATAATTAGAGGCTGGGAAGGATGGAGGAGAGAAAATAGAAGGATAAAAATAGATAACAAAATAGAACTGGACAGAAGAATAGGTTCTAGTGCTTTTGGCACAGAGCAATGATGACACTTCACAATCAACTAGGCTAACCTATAATCATAAATTTTATGAGAACCTAGATAAGAGAAGCTTTGAGGCTCCTAACACACTAAATAAAGAAATGGAAACACAAAGTACCCTGATCTGAATAGTGCATATGGTATACAGGTAGGGAAACATACTGTACCACACACACATACAATAATCACGTTTTGTTTTTTAAGAGCACAGACATCTTGACCAGAAATACATGGATTTACTTCTAGACTCTCAACTCTGTTCTACTGGTCTAATGTGTCTTTTAATGCAAATAAAATACTATTATTATCTGTATAATATATTTTGAAGTCAGGCAATATAATAAACAATTTTTTTGAGACAATGTTTCTGTGTGGCTCTAGCTGTCCCAGGACTCCCTATGCAGACCACCAGGTTGTCCTCAAACACAAGAGATCCATGTGTCTCCGTCTCTGGAATGCTGGAATTAAAGGCATGGACCACCACTGCCCAACTAATAAATGACTATTTTATTGAGGAGAGGGGAAATAAGAAACCTGTTATGTACACTACTTACAAACTCATGAACCTCCTGTGTCAACCTCCTGAGTGTTGGGACTACAGTCATATATTACAAAACCTGATTTAGCACCTCGGTCTTTTTGCTCAGTATCACACAGGCTACTCAAGTTCTTCTGAGCCTCAATATGAATTCCAAGACTATCTCTGTGCAACATGCCACAGTTTAGAATTTGATAAGGACTCTTTCACCAAAGAAACATGTTACTACCAACACTTAGAGCTGTTGCCTTATCAAAGACCACCTGCTCCTTCTTTACATGGACTTTATTTCTTATTCTCATATTTGTTATTCTCAAAATATTTAAAAATTGCCTTCAAAAAAAGAAATACCAAGAGATAAATTGTGCCTACTCAAAATTTGTTTAATGTATATTATTCAGATTAAGATTAATAGTATATTCAAAGCTTTGTAATTATTAAGAAAACCAATTTCCTTACCAAAAGAAAAAATTGCAGAAGTGATACATATTAAACAGCTTGACTTAGCACTCTAAAATGTCAGAAAGCAACAAACTGTACATCACTCACACATATATTTACACACACACACACAAAATTACATATACATATATGACACGCAGGTCACACACTTTCAAAGAACTCTTGACTAATGTATCTCTACTATCTACAACATAAAAATATATGGAACTGCCAGGAGGTAGTAATACACGTCTTTAATCCTAGCCTTTAAGAGTCAAAGGCAAGCATATCTTGAGCCTGAGTTCTAGGCCAGTCTGTTCTACAGAGTGATTTCCAGGTGATAGCCAGTACTGCTACACAGAGAAACCCTGTGTAACAAGCAAAAAGAAACAAAAACTATAAATCTAACCATCCCAAATAATCCAACAGAGTCACTGCAGCCTAGGGTAGTAGGTGTCTTTACCCACTGAGCATCTCGCCAGCCCCAAATCAGCACTGGAGTGAATGCAAAAGTCATGATTAGAAAAAAAAGTTTTACCTTGTTTAGAGGGACTAAATAATGACATAGCATCTTCTTCATGTGATAACACTGTAACAGTAGATGTTCCATCTTCCACCTGAAAACAATATATATTATTAATATATTAGGCTATACTATATATTTTACCAACAAAAAAAAATCTAACAATTCTTAAAGTAGCTATGCGTCAAACATTCTCTTAAACACACTATATACAGTACCACTAATTGTTTTGTTGCTTTGGAGTCAGGGAGTTACTTTTGAAACAATGTCTTTCATTGATGTATATCAGGTTGGCCTCATATTTGCCATCTTCCTGCCTCAGTTTCCCATGTACTAGACTAGAAAGCATACATTACTACACTTGGCTTGTCACTCTTTTCTACTGTTTAGTTTGGTTTGAGTTTTTCATTTGTTTTGAGACAGGATCTCACTATGTGGCCCTGGCTGGCCAAGAACTTGCCATGTAGACCAATGGTCTTGGACTTGGAGAGATCGTTCTGCCTCAGTTATTGACTATTAAGACTAAAAGTGTATGCCATCAAGCTCAACTATGAATACTTACAGCAAACAATCAGTGTGTTCATCTTACAGATGTATTTAATTCACAGGGATGCTACGGAATCTGTCCCAAGAATCATGCCGAGAGCAGCAGCAGGAACTTAGACATACTATAAATTTCCCAAGTCGGCTAACTTTGAATTGTGGGTATACCCTTCCCAGATATTACTGGTTCCATATTTACAAAAGGACAAAACTTAAGTATCTGGCACATAGTACAGCTAAGTAAAACTCTGAGATTAACTGTTTTATATTAAACATTATTGGGTCATTTAAAAAATTTAATTCTCAATGCTTATATTTAATATTAACTGCAAACTCCTATCTAATAGTTATATTTTACCTAATAGATCATTTAGTATGTAATCTAAAACTTTAATCATATGCATATTTTAGTTAATTTTATTTGTATGTGTATGCCACACTATGAGTGTGGAGCTCAAAGAACAACATTCACATAGGACCCAGGGACTGAATTCAGATTCTCGGGCTAAGTAACAGGCATCTTGACCTACTGAGCCATCTCTCCAGCCACAGTTGAGAATTTTCATCACCTATACTTTGTAAAGTTTTTGCTTTTAAGGAGAAGGTAATTTTCCTAAATCACATACTCAAAAAAAAAATACCCTACATTTTTTAACCTAGTATCGAAATAGTATCCCTAAATATTCTAATTCCAATTTTGATCAAATACTCTGTATCCAATTTGAAAATGTAACAACAAACAAATCTTTTCATCATCGGGAACTAACCAAAAGTGTATCATATCCCCGATTTACCTATGGTAGTGCACACATATATCTACATAAAGATGATTCATCTTTCTATTCTAAAAGAATAAACGAGTGGGGACAGGGATACAGCTCAGTGATAAGAGTACCTGCCTAGCATGCATGAGGCCCTAGATTCAGTAACCAGCACCACCAAAAACAAAGAAAGAAATAAATGAATGTAGCACCAAGTGTCCACAAGTGCACGGCAGTGTGCACAAGATAGGATAGGATCTCTCCTACTCACCTTGTGTTTCTTCCCAGTTTCTCTCTCACTATTTTGTCTATCTTTTTTGTCAGTAAAAATAAATTCTTCATCTCCTTCAACAAATGCATATGGATCAATTTTAGGTTCTTGTTCTACATCAGATGCTATTGCTGAAAGATACTGATTTTTAATTTGATATTGCTGTACTATTTCATCAGAAACTTTTAAAGGTTTCTTACACTGCACCATTAACCTGCACAAAATTAGAAAAATTAGAAAATTAGAAAATCAATATTTGTTATCCAAAACAGCATTTGAAAATTCTAAAACAACTATTATGAAGCTTTTAGAATTACTTGCATTTACCCTACAATTTCTAATTTTATAAATGAAAATATGGTTATGTAATTATAATTTCAATTTTAACAACAAAGCAATGGAACTAAATTCCAAGTGACTTGTCCAAAGCCTGATACTGTGAAGGAATTGTAAATATAAAAAAGGCCAATTACTCTCAAAGCGTGAGTTTCATATACAAGATACTTTCATATAATTTGTACAAGAAAAGTAATTATCCTTTTTTATTGCCATGAATAAATACATCTTTAACTTGAAGTTTTAAAGGCCTTGTTCCTACTTCATGAAAATAACATTAATATTATTAATAGTGAGGTGAACAAAGAAAATAAAAGCACTAGGCCAAACAGTCACTCGGTTTTCCTCCAGCTGCACTGGAAGATCAATCCGTATATGATTAGTCTCCTGGTTCAACACGGTGACTAAAAAGAATGCATGCTTTCACTACCATTCTAGGAAAACAATAAAAGCACACAAAATAAGAAAAGACAGCAGGGAAACTCAAAAGACAAAGAAGCAGAAACTAACAAATCAAAGAAATCTAACCCTTTGATTTTACGGCTAAAAGAGTACAGCTACAAGATGCAGGACACAGTGCAAATTCTTTAAAGTATATATTCCAGACCAGTGTATGTGAATACAAAAATCACTAACATAAAAATAAGGCACTTATTCCAATCTCCTGTTTTCTCAGGCTTACAAACCTCAAGTCCTCAAGCTGTCAGAAAAATGGCATCCATTTCTGCAAAACTACTTAACTCTGAGTACAACACCAAAGTCTATAATAGCCAAGTCAAGTCTCCCAAGAGACTGCTCTTCTTTTCCTCTCTAGCTTCATCTGCTTCTACTCCACACCCCTCTCATCCTACCTCCCTCTGGTTCCCAGGGTCATCCTTGATGCTCCTTACGTGGGACAGACACAGTCCTGACTGCTCCCTTGTGTGCAACATTTGTTTGTTCCCTTCCCTTCCTTCAATTCTGTGCTGAAATGTCACCTTCTCTGAACCACCGTATTTAAAATTGTATTGTGCTACTAATGCTTCTGGCCCTGCTCTGTACCCTGTCCCTCTGGTGGCACTTATCTTCCACCATATTATATAATTCATTACACCTTCATAACTATCATTCTCATTGCAATAAATGCCCCACCACATCTGTGATCTTTTTTTGTTCACTAAATCATCTCTAATACTGAGTGTCAAGAAACAAGACAGGTAGTTAAACATTTGATAATAAACGAGGTGCAAAAAAAAAACAGACAAAACTAGTTGGCATTAATAATCCTAAAATAGAATATCTTGCACTGTGAAATAAGCCATTCTTTATACATTAGAAAGCATTGACCCAGGCATGATTATGCAGGAAATCCTAGCACTCGGGTGCAGCTAAAATACAAAATGAGATCCCATCTCAAAATGCACCCTCAACACACACAAAAGGAAAAACAAGTATGGATGCCACTGGTTATATGTTCTGAATGAACAGTAAGTTATTACCCAGACTATAAGTTCTATGAATAACACCAAACCTCAATATATTATTAATGCCCAACACTAGCTCTACTTGGTTCCTTACAGAGTGAAACAGAGGCCATCAAAATAAAATCCAATATTTTCTAAATGTTTTAACAGACGCTCAAGTATATACTAAACATATACTAGACTAATCCCCAAAGCTAACATTCCAAGACTATAGCTTCCTAGAAACAAACTAGTGACACAAATGTCAATGGATATATTAATTACTCATTAGAATAGTTCTTTCTATAAACAGATGAAATTTTTATCTAAAAAATAACTCTACCTTATCACATCAAATCTTGAATAACTTGGGCTGAAAACAATACACTAATATGAATATTTGTAACATAGTACTTTTCTGTGTTATGCTTGTTGTTTTTTTTTAAATAACCTTCTATGAAAAGATACAGGGGCAGTCTCTAAGTGATTAGAATTATGTGGCAACAAATAGTTTGCCAAGGTCAGTTAGTGGCAAAAATAGAGATGAAAAACTTAACACTAAACTATTTATCTTCCAACACCTACTTAAATGGTAAAGTATTAAAATCCCCAACATCTAGACTAAATGACACTACAAATCTCTGAAGGTGAACAAATCATCTCTTTCATATTAAGCCATCTTCTGGCAGAAGCATAAAAACTGCCCAAACTGTTTAACACATAATAATTAAACTAGTGTGCAGTTAAACATTATTAAAAGGATGAACCTACTGCACAGAGCTCTATTAAAAATAAAAAAGAGTAAACCATGTGTATTGTCAAAAGATAACTTCTGTTCTTTTATTGAAGTGCTCTTGGGGACACTGGTGTATGCAAAGATGTTAAATGTAGTCATTAATATCAAGTCACAATAAAGTTAATATAAAATGACACTGTACATTAGTCTATATTAAAATCTTAATAAAAGTATGACTTCTAAAGGACAAGATTCAAACAAATTATCATGTCTCTATCTAAATACATAGTATACAGAAGCTTTTATGAATATAAATAACACCTCTCCTTTCCTAACTTTCTTTCACACGTAGCTAAACACAACTTGGAAGATCAGGTATCTATAGTAATAACAGGCAGCATTGAAAAGCCCAAACTACAAAATAAATTGCCTTTATAGTTTTCATTAATTGCAACTCCTTCCTTTTACTAAGAAAACAGCACACTCTTTTGGTATGTAGTCACATAAAACCTAGCTTATACTTTTATGCTTTATTGAAAAGAATTCATCCAGACAAAGTTTGACAATATGCATTGACAATTATAGGAGAAAAGCTATAGAAGGAAATGTTAAAAACAGAAAAACTGAATTATCTCAAAATCCTCCCACTTTCTTTAACTGGTACTATCCCTAGTATCATCTCCATATTCAGAAGCAATCCTTGAGCTGTCAAAAGTATGACTTTATTGCATTAAAAAAACAAGCAAACAGAATTCTTAAAAGATTTGAGTACAGTCAAATCAAAATAAGTTTATTTCATCAGAGGCTTTTTTCTATGAAACAAGGACATTCAAAACTACCTTTCAGAGATCAAATAATGAATTTTGTAACTATATACACACAGTAAATATCTGGTGCTTCTAATATAACATAGGAGTTCTACTGATGAATATAACTAAGACATTCTAATGTATCCTAACTATAGAACAAAATGTGAAGAGCTAGGTTCAGGTGGTTTTCTTTCCTCAGTGTTCAGAAACAGCATCTAAATAAAAAGCAGGTTGTTTAAAGCATCTACAAAAAATCATTAAAATATGCTAAACCCTTGGAAGAATATTAAAACGACCATGTTTCTTAGCAGGAATTTTCCTATTTTTAAAACTTTTTTGTTAGAGCGGGGGGGGGGTATGCCTTTAATCCCAGCATTGGAGGCAGAGGCAGGCAGATCTCAGAGTTTGAGACAAGTCAGGTCTACAGAGTCAGTTAGTTCCGGGTCAGCCAGAGCAACGCAGAGAAACCCTATCTTGAAAAAACAAACACACAAAAAAAATCTTTTTTGTTAGTCTGGTTTGAGACAGGGTCTTTCTATGTAGCTCTGGCTGTCCTGGAACTTGCCATGTAGACAGGGTTGGCCTCAAACTTAAGAGATCCGCCTACCTCCACAACTCAAGTGCTGGGATTAAGGTGTGCACCATAATTTTACTTTTTCAATCCTTAGGCAGATGTGGTAGAGTACATGTGAACTACTAGCACTTAGGAGACAAAAGGCAAACAGGTTCAAAAACAACAAACTCTCCTTGTCTCAAAAAAACTAAACTACCCACACAATTTAAAAGACTGTTGGCCTCTATCCTAAAACAGATTCCACCATAACTAACAAAATAAAAATAACGAGGAAGACAATAGAGATATTTGCCACAGAAGTGTGGACTTTGCATATGGGATATGCTATACTGCATCCCCAACTGTCCCTTCCTCCTAGCAAATTCTAACACACTAGAGAAGGAATCATATTTTACACAGCTCATGAAAAAGTTTTCATAAACTATTACATATAAAAGCCTAAGAATCCAGTTTTACTGCGCAATAATGAACTATGTTCCTCTGTACTGGTTAGGCAGCCAGAACTATTAAAACTGTAGAATATCAGGGCTTGAGCAATGGCTCAGCTGTTAAGAGCACTGGCTCTCCTCCCAGAGGACACAGATTTAATCCCCAGTATCCACAAGACATCTCACAATCATCTGTAACTCTAGTACCAGATAGAATTGATACCCAATTTAAACAAAACAACACCATAGTATATAAAGAGAAATGCTTCTCTCACTTATTTTTCTTTCTTTTTTTGAGGGGGGTGGGGGGAGTGGCATCTCATGGAACCAAGATTAGGCTCTAATTGTCTATGTACTTGGGGATGACCAACAACTACCTCCTTCCTAAGTGTTAAGATTATACATGTAAACCAGGCTGTGGTGGCACTCGCCTGTAATCCCAGCATTCAGGAGGCAGAGACAGGTGGATCTCTGCGAGCTCCAGACCAGCCTGGTCTATGGAGTGAGTTCCAGGACAGGCTCCAGAGCTACAGAAAAACCCTGTCGCATATAAGAAAAAAAAATTATGCACGCACACCACTACAATTGACTTTTTCAGTACAGTACTGGGGATTGAGCCCAGCTTCATGCATGCTAAGCAAGTACCAACTGAGCTCATCCACAGATGTCATTTACCCACTCACACGGCACAGTGCCATACTTGAAGCACCACAGTGTAAAACATTTCTTTATACCAAATGGAAAACAGAAGTTCTAACCTTCTCCTCTAATGATAATTACCCATGAAGGCAAAGACCTATATAAAGAAATTCTTCATATGCATTCCTGTCCTGTGCCACCTATGCCACACTGATTTACTAACAGCTTAAGACACATGTACAAATTGTCGGCATTTCAAACTGAAATGGTATTTCTGTAGTGTCCACGTCTTATATGCATAACTAAGTCATCAGGGTCAGAAGGGCAGATGAACAGTATGCCAATCCCTCTCCTTCAGGGAAACCAGTACTGTTCATATCATCTAATTAGTGACCACACCACAATGCATAAGATCCTGTTATGTATGCATATACCATATACCTCATATCTAAAGTTTATATTTAGAGATTCTCTTCTATGACTGTATACAGAGTACCTTTCCTTTATAAGGACATGCTGTTATTTTTTAGCCATACCTTAACGATTTACCAAGACCTTATACCAAGACCTTACTTCTTAAGTTGATCAGTTGTTATTTCAAGGCACTTCTATTTTGAAAAAGCACTTTATAACATCCATATTTCTTCCCATTCTTGCTGTTTCTAATTTCCTAACTAAGACAATTTGCAGTCTGAGCTGTTTAAAACATGTCCAAAATGCATGCCTTTATTCCCAGCACTTGGGAGACAGAGGGATCACTAAGTTCAAGGCCAGCCTGATCTACAGAGCAAATTCCAGTACAGCCAGGGATACACAGACAAACCCTGTCTCAAAAACAAAAGAGAAGAAGAAAAGAAAGATCTACTTTCCAAATACAACGACCAAAAAAGGAAAGGGGGGGAGGGATACTTGTTGGCTGGCAAGTTCATGTGAGGATGCCAGGTATCTGCTTTATCACTTTTTCTACCTTGTTCCCTTGAAAAAGAATCTCTCACTCAACCTGGAGCTAGGCTGGTGGCCAGCAAGCCCCAGCAATCTTCCTATCTCTGCCTCTAAAAACTATGGGGTTATACGTGTGCACATAGCCACAGACCCTGGCTTTCTATTATCAGTGCTGGGAACTTAAAATTAAGACCTGCTTGTGAAGTAAGTGTTCTTTTATTCACTGAGCCAACTCCCTATATATACCCTATTGAAAATTTCTAACTAGGCATGTTGGCACACACCTTTAATCCTAGCACTTGGGAGGCAGAGGCAGAAGGATCTCTAAGATTGGTCTACAGAACAAATTCCAGGACAGCTAAAACTATAAAGAGAAACCCTGTCTCAAGAAACCAGATAAATACATAAATTTGGGGGGGGGGAGGATTTCTATGTTCCTACAAAAAGACACTGTTAAAGGGCAAGGCATGTAGCCTAAGCTGTTAGTCCCAGCACTTTCAGAGGCAGAGGCAGGCAGATGTCTGTGAGTTCAGGACAAACCTGGTCTACATAGTGAGTTCCAGGCCAGCCAGAGCTACATAGTAGAGAATCTGTCTCAACACCATTCGCATTTTTTAAAAAAAAAGAAAGAAAACAAAAACAAAAAGATTGTTGAGATGCCATCAAAAAACATAATAGTGAATCATAAACTGATTTCAAAAAGGAGTACCATCTGTCTCTAACTAGACTTAATACTTTCTTCAATGAGATAATGTTCTTCAATGAGATAATGTTCTTCTGAAAAGTATAAATACCAGGTACTGCATTACCAAGTCCTTAGGACTATGTTTCAGAGCAATACCAGCTACCAAGTCAGATATCCACAATTCTAAAGGAACTAATGATGAATCATTTGGTCCATGTAAGTTAGTAACAGAGAAGTCAAATGTCTGTTCAAAGCTACATTATGAATATAGCTTAGGCCAATTATAACTGGATATACATTCATTAAGTTGTATAGACTTTAAGCTTGGTTAATGCTGATATGTGATGTTTCTATTTATATGCAAGTTTTTTATAATAAAAGATTTAAGGCACATTAAAGCAACATGACAGGTTGTGCTATCTTAGTTTTTTGTTGTGGGATACTACCATGTACACTTAAAAGCCCCTTAGCAGCATCTCTGGTCTCAGCTACCAGATGTCAGAAACACTCCTTTAGCTGTAACAACTAAAAGTGAACACTGACAAATGTCACCTGAGGATGGAACTAGAATGACTGCCATTCCAGTAATTCCAGGCAAAAGGAAAGAACTACAAGGCGACAAACAATCTCTTGCTCTTACTTCCAACCTATCAAACACAGAACAATTATATATTTCACAAATGATTCTGATTTAACATAGAAACAGAGCCTTAGTTAACCTTAGGTGATATCTACCAATAGGCTACAAAAACAAGGCTCAGAACTAAAGGGGAATTCTGATGGAATACAAACTTTACTATGTGGTGTAACAACAAAAAACATGACATACAATTCCACAAAATAAAAATTTAAATTTGTTCAAATAAAACCAACAGTAAACCTTTATTCAAGTTTGTTTTCCCCTTATCTATGGCTGAGGGGAAAGGGAGACCAGGAATAGGTAGAAGTAGAAACAAGTCATGTCCTTAACTTATATAATCATGACCCAGCACCATTCTATTCTGCATGCTGTTTTTCTACATTATGCTTCTTCTCATTTGTATTCAATGAGAAAAATGACAAGTAATTGTGTAACAGATTTTGAGGTTAAATGTTATAAGCTTAAGCAGTCAATACATATATTAAAAGCTATGGCTAGAATTCTTAGATCTTATGAATATAATGTATCCATGAAAAGTCATTCCTAAAATTTTCTAATATAAAAAATACTCATTTCGCCACATTTCTATAATAAGTAAGAAAATCCAACCTGGAAAGGAAAGAACAAGGTGCTCTAGACACACTGTCATTTGATTCATCCAAACATGTGCATTCTACAATGTGCACAGGATCACTCCAGGTGTGCATCTACCTGTACACCTTGTGCTTGTGTTAAGAGAGGCACAGCAGCAAAGAGTCCTTGCCCTTGTAGAGCTTACATTCTAGCAGAAAAAAGACTCCGTTAGTAAATACATAATTTCAGATATGGAAATGTACAAGTAACAAATTAAAAAAACAATATAGGAGAGGCAGTGATTTGGAAGAGTAAAAACAAGCCATAATTTGGATAGAATAATCAGAAAAATTCCCTTCAACTTTCAAGAAACACCATATGATGAAGAGTAAATGGTCCTCTGCCCCTCTGATATAGTATGAAGGACCACAAAGCATGAGTTTGTTTTTTTTTTTCTTACGGAAGATGTGGCTAAATCAGAAAGCAAGCAGATGATAGGGTAAACTTTCCTTAGCAATCAAGGAAATGCAAATTTGAGACTCTTATCTCACTGCAATCAAAATGGCTACCTTAAAAAAAAAGTAACAAATGCGGGAAAGGATATGAGGAAATAAAGGCTTCTTCACTTCTGGTACAACTATGTATATCTATATAGATATACATACACGTATATACTATATATCAGTATAGAGGCTCCTATGATAAAAATCAGCATAGAAATTCCTCAAAAATACAAAAACTAAAGTGACCACATGATCTGAAGATACTTAACTATACTGGATCATTCCTACACAATAGCCAGTAAATGATACTAGCTTACATGTCCATCAATGGATGGAGTATGGTACATAGCTGGGCATGGTGGTACACATCTTTAATCTCAGCACTTGGGAGGCAGAGGCTCACAGAGGTACAAAGATCTCCCTGAGTTCAGGACCAGTTAGGACAGCCAGGGTAACACAGAAAAACCCTATCTTGAAAACAAAAACAGGATATTCTCCAAAGAAAGAGAGCCAGTCACAGAGAAGAATGGGCACAGAAAAGGACAGTGGAGAGAGGAACAAACAACAAAATATAATAACATATTTGTATGAAGATGGCATAATGAAACCCATTCCTTTGTATTTAACTTTTTTAAAAGACCACACTTTCAAGCATCATGTCTATAGTTGATTGCTAAAGAAGTTTCTCCAACTGTGTAGAGCACCTGAAATCACGAGAAAGAAATAGAGCATTCTCTCTCAGGCATGAAGATGGCTCTAGGTGTTGCTACAATCCCCCACCTCCCCAACCCTGCTACTGTTACAGAGGAACTGTGTTCAATTGCCAGTACCCACATGGAGGTTCACAGCCTTAGGATCCAATGGCTACTAAAGGGCACTAGGAATGCATGTGCCGTAAGTTAAAATGTCCCATGCACATAAAGCAAAACAAACTTTAAAAAAAAAAAACCAAAGACTGGGGCTATTGCTCAGTGACAGACAGCTTGCCTAGCATTCACACAGCACTGGATTTGATGTACAGCACTACAGGCAAACAAAAACAAAAAAGGATGTGCGCTATCTTAAGTAACTAATAAAATCTAACACATCATATAAACCGGGAGATGGTAGCGCACACCTTTAATCCCAGCACTTAGGAGGGAGAGGCAGGCTGATCTCTGAGTTTGAGGCCAGCATGGACTACAAGAGGTAGTTCTAGGACAGGCTCCAAAGCTATAAAAAATTTTTTAAAAAAAGCGAGCAAAAGAGAGAGAGAATATAATAGAGGGTTAGGGAGATAGCCAATGAAGAGCACTAGCTGCTCTTCCAGAGGACCAGGATTCAAGTCCCAGCACCCACATCACATCACAGTTCACAATTGTCAGTAACTTCAGTCCCAGGGAATGCAACACCCTATTCTGTGTTCTGAGATCATCAGGCACATACATGGTATACAGACATAGATGCGGACAAAACAACAATACACATAAAAATAAATTTAACAAAGGAATATAAAGGTGTTTTGGTGGTTGATTCACACCACTAAAAAAAATTACACATTAAAATTGTTGGATAGGCTGGGAACATATTCCAAAAAATATAGAAAATAAAGAAAGACCCAAAAGAAAGCCAGCTATATTCTGCCCAAAGTATGCCATATATAAAGTGAACAAAAAGGCAAACTAGATGTAGAAAGATATCTATAGTGCATTTAACAGTACAGGATTAGTACCAAAAATATGGAAAGAATAAATAAAAAAGGAAAGGAGAACCTTAAAATTTAGAAAGGTTATTCACAGAAGAGGAGCATTAAATATTCAATGAACATTTTAAATGTTTAATCTGACCAGAAATCTACAAACATGCGTTAAGATAAAGCCTTGCCATTCTTCATGCAGTCAAAATAGTCTTATATTGCCAAGGGGATGAAAATGAAAATCAACAGTATTTTCATGGTCTACTGGCTCCTAATGGTATAAACCATAGGCCAGCTGTTTGAAGAGCAATCTGGCTCTAACCTTTTCATTGAAAATAGAATCATCTGAAGGTCTGGCAATTCCTCTTCAGATATGTTTACTAAAGAAATCTGTATACAAGGAAGCATGCACCCACCTCCCCAATTTACTGCTACCTACTCTATTGCTATAAAAACAGATAATATGATGTCTATCTCAAAGAGAGGAGGCAGACTACAGCATATCCACAAATAACACAAGATCACAAAGCAATGATACGATTAACTAAACCATAAGGCATGTGTAGACACAAAAAGTGCCAAGATCAGGAGAGTGGAAGGAGTAATAGGAGAGCAGATGAATCTAGTCACAGGCAAAATCCTTTAGTTGGGTGACAGATACTGAAGCTTTTACACATTACTTTCTCCAGATATTTGTGGCTAAACGGTTTCATAATAGAGAGCTTCCTTCAGAGATAAACATACTAAAGAAATTATCCAAATTTAGTACTCGGAATATCTATTTTTATAAATCTTAACCCTGTAAAATCGTACATCGTAGCCTTAAGAAGTTACATCACCTTTTACTCTTAACTTATAGTAGTGACTATTGAAAAATATACATACTCTGTAACTGATGTTACACTTTCCTGTCCAAAAGGTCCAACTGGATCATCCTTCAATTTATCATTTGGAAGCTGAGGTGGTAAAAACTCTACATCTTTTTTCTTTGGGACTTTGTAATACTTCCAGGCTACATTAGCTTCATCTTCTTCCAAGTTTACTGCTGTACCAACATACACAGTAGGTTCTACAGCTTCCTGAAATGGAGGTGGAAAAGACTGGGACAAACTGTCTATCCTATCTTCCATTGGTTTGGTAGGAACCAAGGGATCCGGTGTTGGCATTTGATAAAAATGTTGACTCTGGGGAGTTGAAGGTGTTTTAGTCACTCCTTCATCAACCACATCACACGGATGAGGACTAAGTGGGGGAGGCTGAGGAGAATTTGCCAGTTCAGTCCCATGCATCTGCGGGGTCTTTGCTATGTCATTAGTACGGATGTTTGAGAATCTCACTTGACTGTCTGCAGCAGAGACCACAAGTCTTTGGCTGGCTGAGTCTGTGTCCATGCCAATAGCATCACTAATAGATACACGATGGTGAAAAGGAGTCAAGGGGCGTTTTTGTGGCTTTTCACTCTTTTCTTGCTTCTCATTGGTCTTGTGCTTAGGAAGTACTTGTTGTTGCTGCCCTAAAGATGGTGCCTGTCCTTGTTGCCCAGTATTTCTTGTTTTGAGACTTTTATGCCTGAAAAGTTAAAAGACAGGTTTAGTTATTTACTTTAAAGTACAACTATTATACAAAGTATGCAAAGACTGTGAAATACTTGAGATGTTTTCCATACACAATTCTTAAAATAGAATGATTTGAATTTAAGAAGCTTGTTCAGTGATCTTAAGCATAAAAACATACAGAACAATTATTCATAAAAGCTAATTTGCCAGACTGGAGCAATGACATGGTGGTTAAGAGCACTGACTCTTGCAGAAGCCTCAGGTTCAATTCACAACACCTACATGGTGGCTCACAACCATATTTATCTCCAGTTCCAAGGAATCCAATGCTTTTTTCCTAGCCTCCACTGACACCAGGCACATATATATGGGACACATATGTATATGTAATCAAAGCACTCGTGTACATAAAATACAACTTCTAAAAATTTTTAAGTCAACTCACTTATATTCACTTAATAGCTCTCTGACCAAATAACTAATTATTAGCCTATATCATCTTAGTATCTTAGCATCTCAATAAACACAAAAATCTAGTTAAAATAAAAGGTATAAAGTATGCAATTTCTTCATTTGTAAATATACCTGGTATTTTAAAGTTAGTAACTGTTAAAAATGGCTTGCCCAAAACTTAGCCACTAACTATAATACAGCAGTAACTGATTAGACTAGAAAGGGCTAGAACTGACTTGACAGATGGGTCTACTTATGCTCTCTCAAGATTTGGATACAGAAGAAAGGGATCACTAGATTAGAAAAGGAAAAGAAATGCTTAAAACAACCTTTTCTTTATCTGTGAAGCAGTTCTGAACTGAAAACAGAGGACTCAGGTTCAAGTCACAACAGCCATTGGTGGTTCCCAACCAGTTTAACTCCAGTTCCAAACAATCTAAGGCCTTTTACTGATCTCTACCAGGACCAAGCACACATACAATGCACAGGCAAAACACTCAGGCACATAAAAACCCATCTTTTAAAAAATTTTAAGTCTTGGACTTAAACTATCCCTTAAAGTCTAGTAATTTTGTTGGATCTAAGATCTCTTTCAAAATAAGGCTTCCAAATTCACGATACTGACATACACTATTTTTTTATTCTATTTCTTTTTACACTAAGAAATTATTTTTACAAGGCAATTGAGTATGGAATCTTAAATTCAATATTCATTAAGTTTTAATTCTGGGGACCTTATTTGTTAGTTAAATCCCAGAAAGAACAAAATAGCAGTAGCACAAGCCTGTGAGAGCCTGCCCACCTCAGTCAACCCTAGAGATCCACACATGCTGCCTTGATCTCCACACGTTCACTGCTGCATGTGCATGCCCAACTCAATACACAAATGTGACAAATCCTAATTCTAAAACACTGACAAGCATTTTTTTTTTCAAAGAAATTTCTTTTTTTTTTCCCTTTGATTTTTGTTTTGTTTTGTTTTTCGAGACAGGGCTTCTCTGTGGCTTTGGAGCCTGTCCTGGTAGACCAGGCTGGTCTTGAACTCACAGAGATCCGCCTGCCTCTGTCTCCTGAGTGTTGGGATTAAAGACGTGCGCCACCACCGCCCGGCTTCCCCCTTGATTTTTTGAGACAGGGTTTCTCTGTGTATCTTTGGCTGTCCTGGAACTCGTTCTCTAGACCAGGCTGGCCTTGAACTCACAGAGATCCATCTGCCTCTGCCTCCCCAAGTGCTGAGATTAAAGGCGTGAGCCACTATGGCCGGCTCAAAGAAATTTCTGATAAAGGAACATTCTGCAGCATTCATTCCTACAGAGTCTGGGACATCATAGGAGAAAAAATGACCTATAACCAAAGGATAGAAAGAAACCAAATCCCCATTACCCAAACAAATGTCAGAATCAAAAACAGTATATGAAAATCATACACCAATATTCTTCAAGAACACAAGTGTACATCATTAACAGAAGCAAATTAACAAATTAGCAACAACTCAACTCAGCAAAGTTTAAAACAATCAATACAACCAAATGGAGTTTATCCTAGCTAAAATTTTAGGTATGACATTAAAAAGGAAATAAATCTACAGTATTCATTAAATTAACAGAGTAAATGAGAAAACAAAGGAACAATACTAACTCCAATCAGTACTACTTAATAGTTAACTAAAAATGTATCTAGTACAAGGGAAGAAAAGAAATCAAAGATCTCAAAAGAAGAAAACTATATTTGCAATTTATAGTTAGAAACTTCAGTGCAAAGGTCAAAGTGTCAACTTGTAGTCAAACTTAAACTGTTCTGGGGGAAGATGGGAGCTCTCTCTCTCTATGCAATACTGGCTGTCCTGAAACTGTCTAGCCTCTACCTTCTGAGTAATGGGATTAAAAGAATGGGCCACTCCAACTGGCTACACTTTAACATTCTTAGAAGACAGGTAACCAGACCCTGTGTCTCTTATGGTGTGACATATTACAAAGCAATTTTCTATGAAGTACTCATGCTGAATATAATTAAAGCTCTAAAATAAGTTTCTACTACAATGACAAAAATGTCCTGTATGTGGCTCTTAAGAATTTGACCAAGAGGGCTGGAGAGATGGCTCAGAGGTTAAGAGCACCGGCTGCTCTTCCAGAGGTCCTGAGTTCAATTCCCAGCAACCACATGGTGGCTCACAACCATCTATAATAAGATCTGGTGCCTCTTCTGGTGTGTATATGTTAACAGAACATTGTATGCATAATAAATAAATAAATCGTTTAAAAAAAAAAAAAAAGAATTTGACCAAGATGCTAGAGAGAGGGCTCAGCAGTTAAAAGTAGTCTTGTAGAGGACCAGGGTTCAATTCCTAGCACCTACATGGCAGCTCACAGCTGTATGTAACTCCAGTTCCAGGGTTTCTGACACCCTCGCCTGGACATACATGCACATAAAATAAAAATAAATTTTAAAAAAGTTAAAATCTTAAATATGACATATTGCTTTCCTACGCAGCAATTCGGTTAATAAAACTTCACTAGACTACAGCCTGGAAGGTAACAAGTATAATAATCTACCTGGCCAATACAAAAATTCAATCAAAACAATTTTATCCCCCAATATAATAATTCTGAAGATAGTTTTCAGATCAGTGCATGCACAAAAAGATGTAAAAATATGAATGCCTTAAATTTATGAATATGAAACTGAGTAAAATTGATACTCATTTTCATGTCTCAAAAGTTTAAAAAGTTCTTTTGCTCACAACTATCACCTAGTATTCGTTCTGCCTAGATTTCACTCTTAAATTTAAAAAGAGGCCTGAATATTTTTTTGTAAGAAAATTACTGCATTACTTCCACCAGAATATGGGCTTCAGCAAGAGGTTTGCTCACTCATGTATTCTGAGTCTATGAAAGCTCTTGTCACAGACTAAATATTGGAAAAAAAACATGTAACAATCTACACCACAAGAAACACAAAGCTAAAAGTTCCAGAAGTAACTACGTCTATCTAATCTAGAATAAATTATGGTACTACCATTCAGTAGAATATTTAATAATAAATAAGTTTTTAAAGCAATGAGGCAGAACTACAAATAGCTAATACATCAACATTTGATGTCAAAAAAAGAAAAGGAAGTAAAGCAATCGAAAGATCAAATTACTATGTATGTTTTCGGAAAAAACTACATATACCCAGGATTACAGAAAAATATATGGAAAAAACACATTTACTAATTCAATATATCAAAATCTCTGTAGATGTTGGAGGAATTTCCTTAAAATGTGAAAGAAAGTAACTTTCTAAAAGCAAACTTTTGGATTAAGGCCAAGAATTTAAATGCTAACAATATGTATGTATTTCTTAGTGTATTCCCCTAAAATCACTTTACATAATGTAATTGAAATTCATTATGTCAAGAGGACTAAAACAAGTACATGTTAGAAACAAACAAACAGATTTGCCTAATAAAAATCTTAACATAGGGTCAAAAAAAAAAAAACCAACCTTCTCTAAGAGACTAGACAGTAAGCACTGTATAGTCACAGGCAGCACAACATTTCAGACAATGATGGACCATATATCCATCAGTGGTCCCATAATACACACTGCTTAATGACAGAACAGCTACCTTGGGTTCTACTTTATGATCTTCAAAATAAAACAGCCTAAAGATCCGGAATTTCCCAAAATATATGCCCACATAAAGTGATACATGACTATTCAATTCTGCCATTGCCGAGTGAAAGCACCAAAGACAATATAAAAATGAGATGTGGATGTGTTCCAATCAATTTTTATTTATATATACACTAAAATTTGATTTTCACATAATTTTCATGTATCACAAAATATGCTTTAACTTTTCAAACTCTTTAAAATGTAAAAAATCAGGGAGCTAGAGCACTAACTCAGTGGGCAAGAGCATATGTTGCTATTCCAGAAGATCCGAGATTAATATCCAGCACAAACATAGCAGCTCATAACTGGAGAAATCCTACATCCCCTTCAGACCTTCAGGGCACTGCATACACATTGTTCTCATACATGCAGACAAAATACCCAGACACATATTAATACTTAAAATGTTTTTCACATAAATATCATTTCCAGCTCATAGGCCATACAACAAAACAAGGAGTGGACTACATTTAACAAAATTAATTTGGTTGCCAACCCCTGTTCTTAAATTATGTTCAGGAGCATGTGTATTTAACTAGTTTAATCTGTTAAATATTAATTTAAAAATCCTCCTACTTAGTCTAAACTACCCAGAGAGGCAAGTTTCAACAATGTTGCTTTTCAAAAAGGAGATGGTTCAGACCAAACAGTCTTAGTAGAAACATTAAATCTACATAAAAAACATACCTCAACACTGGAGTCTATCAAAATATTCAAGTAAACACAGTTAATATGTAAAAAGCAAAAGAAAAATGAAAAATAACAACTCTGGCCACAATCTGCAGGGACTCCATTCCTTCAGATCGTTTTCATGGGAAAACAGAGGTAGGTACATATTCAATCACAAATCAAGGTTACAGATGTCAAAGTCACTATTATTTATGTGGATGTAAAAGCATCTACCTTTAATCTGCAGAAAGTAATAAACCTGACAAAAATGTCATAGAAAGCTTAACAATCAAATCTCAACAAAAGCCCTCAATGTATAAAATGAATACAGCCGCTCAATGAACCCCAAGCTAATCCATTCTGCTACAAATCTTTCAACAATGCAACTCACTAGAAAGCTGGTATTTTGGTCATGCCTCCAATAAAATCATTACTTCATAATCTTATTTCAGTAACTCGCCAACAGTTACCAAGGATAAAAACTTGCTACACAAAACTCAACACTGTATTACTATTTTAAAAATTATGAAAACCATCTCTGCTATAAACACACCTGGAAAAATTTCTCAGGCATATTACAATTAAGAAATGTGTTCCTCCAGAAATGTGTGAGCCAAGTATGGTGATGCGTGACTACAATTCGGGCATTTGGAATGCTGAGGCAAGACAATCTCAAGTTCAAAGCCAGTCTGAGAAGCACAGAGAGCCTCGAAACAAGCGCCAAAAGTGTGCCTATAGCTGCTATCAAGATTCAGAGAGATGGTTCAGCAGTAAAGCACACTGGCTGCTCTTCCAGAAGGCCTGGGTTCAATTCCCAGCACCCACATGGCAACTCACAACTGTCTGTAACTTCAGTTCCAGGGAATCTGACACCTTCACACCACTGTACATAAAATAAATTTTAAAAAAATTATCATCTATCTTTTCTCACATTTCTTTTTTGGGGGAAAAAAAATCCTAACATACCATATTTTCAAAGATACCCCAAACAAAGCATTAGCATCATAACTATAATATATACGTACATGTAAGCATCACCAACTGGAAATAAACTTACCTCAAACAACTGCAGGTTGTTCTTTGTGTGGCTTCAACAAAGTCCCAGCATGCTACTTTATCAGCTGACTCTTCTTCACATAGGCCACTGGATGTAGCAGAATACTTCCTCCTAAAGTAAATTATAAATTCCTTAGAATATATAAAATTTCTATTAGAGTTTAATTTAATCTTTATATGTTTGCCTTTTGTTTTCTTGTTTTTTGGAGACAGGGGTTCTCTGTGTAGTTTTTTGGAGTCTGTTCAGGAACTCACTCTTGTGGACAGACAGGCCTCAACCTCACAGAGATCCGCCTGCCTCTGCCTCCCAAACGCTAGGATTAAAGGTGTGTGCCACCACTGCCCGGCTCTAATCTTTAACTTTTTAAAATTAATTTTTCTCAATTTTTATTTCATACTCGTACTTAACCAATAGGCAAGTTTTAAATCTCAAAATAAAACATACAACTGGACATGGTGGCACAGGCCTCTAATCTCAGCATTTGAGAGGCAAAGGCAGCTGGAGCTCTGTGAACTTGAGGCCTGCCTGGTCTACAAACCAAGTTCCAGACTAGTCAAGGATACACAGTGAGATCTTGACCAAAAACAATAAACAAATAAATAAATAAAATAAAGATACATACTTGTTCTGTAATCTGTTCATGTTGCATTCTTGCCAGACTCTATCTACCACGTGATTTGCTAATTTTCTGGGTATTTTCCCACCATGATGGCTAGTACTGTCAGTGCTGAAGCCATCAGATACTGAAGAAAATTTGACCCACTTCTGGGCAGACTGAGGATCAACTGGAAACAAACAAAGAAGAAGAGGCTATAGAAAGGTGAAAACATTGAAAAGTAACGTGGGAATTTTTATTAATTTGTTGTATGATTTGCTGTTTTCTCTATTTGGTAATAAGTCTAGTGACGTTTCTGGGGTCAAAAAAATTTATTTAAATGCAAAGAGTAAAAACTTTGAGTATGGGATATAAATTGGATGGTAGCATGCCAATATTGACTTCAAGACTTGAAGGATTAAAAACAGAAGTTCTAGGTTCAGCTCAGCAGTAGAATACCACCTTATTATGAAGGTCCTGGGTTTAATTCCCAGCAACACAATCACACACACACAAAATGTGTATGCATATATGTGTGTGTACACTAACACGTATTATATATGTGTATGAGTTGTCTTAATTTCGAAAGTGCAATGAATTGTAGGAATAATAAGTAATTAATTTGCCAGGTGATGGTGGCGCATGACTTTAATCCCAGCACTCAGGAGGCCGTGACAGGCGGATCTCTGAGTTTGAGGCCAGCTTGGCCGACAGAGCAAGTTCCAGGACAGATTCAAAAAATTAAGTCTACAGCTTTCTTAAAAGGGTCAGAAAAAAAGACCAATTTATAATCAATGTATACATACACAGAGGGTAAAAGCAAAAGTTTTAAGTATGAATTTAGATGAATATGTTCTTTACATTATGCTTGCAATTTTCCAGTAAGTTTTAAACAATTTCAAGGTAAAAACTGTGTAAGTCAGATGTACTCAAATGAACAGATTTGTAACCAGAGCTGATAAGGCAGTTAGTATAATACCTGCTTGAACTTCCTCAGGAGATGTGGGTGGGGTAAGAGTAACTGAAGACATAGCAGGATCCCTTGTGGAAGCAGGCACTTGATGGATACCCAAGCAAGAAGCTGAACAGTGAGAGGATCCCACAGAGCTAGGAGTAGGAATGTCTGATTGAGGGACTAGAACAAAGCAAGCTGGGTAGATCATTCGGACACCCGCTAAGAATAGAAAGGACAAAACAAAACAAAATCAGCTGCCAATTTCTCAGTAATGGAATTATTTTCACTGAAAAGCACTGTACTAAAAAATAAGCCTAATAAGATAGCATCACATTTATATAAACACAGAAATCTTATCAATGTGTTTGAGTGTATGGAGGGCAGAGGATAAACTCAGACATCAGTCTTCACTTTTTATGTAGTTTGAGATAAGGTCTCACAGCTGCTATCTAACTAGCCTGTGAACTTCCAGGTCTACTCCTATCACAACTTTCCATCTTGCCATAGGAGGGCTGGGATTACAGGAAAACACAATACTGTACTTCATGTAGGTTTTGGAATCCAAACTCATAGCCTTACACTTGCACAACAAGTACTTTAAGCCAATAAACCATAGATTTTCTATCTATAAATGCATTTGTTTGGTTTTTTTAATGTTTTTATACAGCTGACCAGTGTGCATTACATTATAAATTTTAATTTATAAATTTAATGAAGGCAATCAGGACACTTAGATCATAGATCATTTTGCTTTCTTTTTTTATTTTATTTTTTTTTAACTTTATTTTATGTGCATTGGTGTAAAGGTGTCAGATCCCCTGCAACTGGATCTTCTGTGAGCTGCCATGTGGGTGCTGGGAATTGAACCCAGGTCCTCTAGAAGAGCAGTCAGTGCTCTTAACCACTAAGCCATCTCTCCAGCCCCCCTTTTTGCTTTCTTGTCTATTTTAAAAGTCTAATAAACATTGTGTTCTGTTTCTGCCATAACTATTCCAATAACAAACAATGTATTTACTGAAACGGAGTAATGAGAATAGCTTCAATTTTTTAAAAAAGCCAGGCATGTATCTGTATTTCTAGGACTTGGGAGATTGAGCAGGAGAGTCGAGTCCAGGACCAGCCTGGGTTACAAGAAAGAGTCTCAAATTCAACATAAATAAATAAATAAATAAGTCCATCCAGACCTCCCATGTGTTAATCCCTACATGTGTTATTACTATTCCATTAACTACAGTAAAAACTAGTCCCTATTATCTGCTCACTCACACATTGCCACACCTACCATGTTTTTACACACCATCAGGCTTAACTGTATGCCACATCTTAAGAGAGTTAAATATGCTAGGAGAGACTGGTTCAGTATTCTTTAACATCTTATTTCTGCTATGTGATTAATATGACCAGAAACAGATCCCCTTGCTAACCTGCATCCTTGAATGTTTAGACATACAGACTAAAGCTAATCTGGAAAGAACTGATTTAGGTAGAACACAACAAAACCAGAAAGTACTTACGGTTATTTTCTGTTACTCAAGGAGAAAGTTTTACTAATATTCAAACACTATACATAATACAGGCTGTCAATTTTTCCAGCCTCCAAATATTAACGCCTTTACACTTGCCCCCTTCTTGAGCATGTAGACACCAAGAGTATGTTCCTCTATCACAATAACTCTGACTTTACCATGTAACTAGCCTTGTCCAATTATATGTGAGCAAACACATCCCAGCAGAAATTATAAATACATTTATATGGTTAGGTTTGGTCCCTATTATTCCTTTATTTTCATAAGAACACTGTGTCCCAGATACTGGATACTCTTTAACCTAGATTGTACAATGAGAAGACACATAAAGCCATCACAGCCAAACTGTATCCCTTATGTAATGTGCAAGAAATAAAATGTTGGTATTGGACGCCAATGAGGTTGTCTGTTATTAAACAAAATCTAACTAAAACACGCAAGATTTATTATGCTCCTTCAGACTAATATCAGAATCCATACCAACAAGAACTTCTACTGCAGCCAAAGAATCATCTTCCCAATCCATATCTTCCTGCTTCTCTTCAGACATCTCCTTCAAACCACATGAAATAGGATAGAACTGTTTCCATTCACCAATTAATTTTTTTGTAGCTGAATCAGACATCTTGAATGCCTGTCCCGTGAGAGTGCCATTTAGTCCAAATGGACTTAAGATAACTAGAAACCAAAGCAGATTTCAAGTAAGTAAAGAATGTTACAGCCAATAGAAACCATAATAAACAGTGTTGCAATGATGTAAGTCAATAAGGATACAAAAAGGAAATCCATTGTGATCACACCAAGAAAGTCAATTTATTTCACTTTATTATTTTAATATAAAATACAATGCTAAGATTTTGAAAATTGTTTAAAATATGCTTACCCCCAAATCAGAAAACAATACATTTCAAAATGAACTGGAAATATGTGTATCATACACTTTATTCTGACTCTCATTAAAAAAAAAAAAGCAACCTGAATAAAATGTGGATAAATAAATCTAAATACTTATGAAGTACTGCCACAAAAATTTAGAAAAACCCCACACACTACATTTAAAATAGTAGATACTTCCAGGACTTAAAAAGCAATCAGCAACCTTATAAAACAACTTCACTTGAGTTCAACAATTCATGATATAAATGAAATCAAAAGTTCCCCTGGGTAGCTATGCTAAACATGGCTTATGGAACACAACCTTGAAATGATTAACACATAGATAAGATGCTATTAAAAGAAAACACTGAAATGTTAATATTCCCATTCACAAAATTTTTAAATAATTTCACTAATGATACTTATTTTGTTGTCTTACTACTGTAATTGCTAGCATGAAAGTTTTAATTTCCAATACTGAAATGAGAATATTCTACCTTGAAATGGGCTATTAGACTGTTGAGCAAGGGTGACATGCTCTTCACTGAGAAGGTATACAGGTTGATGTTGGTTAATTTCCACACTGGTACAAACATTGCTGTCTCCATGCAAGAAAAAGGTGAAAGAGCAGGACAAGTGTTCACTAATAAAGAAGGAAAAGTTATATTTTAGTGATGATTAATAGCAAAAAAATTAAAATAACTTGCTTTGCTTTTGATGTTTTAATTATTTTGAGACAGAAATTCACATATTTCAGGCTAGCCTCAAATTCACTATGTAGTCAAGGATGACTCTGAACTTCTAATCATACTAACTTGACCTCCTGAGTGCTGAGATTACAAGCATGTGCCATCATGCCTTATTTATGGGAACCTGGATCCTGGGAACATATGGTCTCATGCATAATAGCCAAGCACTCTACTAAATGAGCTACATTCCCAACTCAACATGCTTTGCTTTATTAAGAAGCTATACTACAAAAATGCATACTTTAGCTCAAAAATCTTTATCATCTGTAGGGAGGAAAATTATGGATACGAACAAAGATAAAAAGTGTTCTTCACAACACTGTTTATAATGCAAACAGCTTTAGGAAACCGGTTAAGATAAGTTAGGTACACTACATATCCAATTATTAAATGGCCACAGAAATAAGTCAAGGAAGTTTAATGTAAAATAAACAACCAATACAATCCCAAAATTTTTTAAAAGTTGGGGAACACATGCACACTCACACACGAGCGCACACTCACAGACACACACACACAGACACACACACACACAAAATAACTCTTCATAAAATATTAAAATGAGAGCAAGTATTATTCCTTCATTCAAGAAGGAACTTTTTGTTTTGTTTTTTCAAAACAGGGTTTCTCTGTGGCTTTGGAGCCTGTCCTGGAACTAGCTCTTGTAGACCAGGCTGGCCTAGAACTCACAGAGATCAGCCTGCCTCTGCCTCCCGAGTGCTGAGATTAAAGGCGTGCGCCACCACCACCCGGCTCAAGAAGGAACTTTTATGCTAAGTTAACTAAGTTACCAGGCCATGAACTTAGTTAAATAATGTAAGGGCAGAATGTTACAAGAATGCCTTAACATGAAGAACTCTGTACTGAAAATGAAATTTTAATTCCTGAAGAGAGACCAGAACCTGGATCTCATTGCCAAGGTTGATCTGAGCATCCCATGGTGACAGCCATCAACCTACCTTCATCACTTCTCCCATTTCACCACTTCTGGGTCTGACGGTCTTGGATTTCTCTTCTCTCACACACTGGCTTCCCCAGTGATCCTTAAACAGACCTGCCTTTGTACCTTCAGTTTTTGGGTTTTGGTTTGTTTTTTTTTCTCAAACCCTCTGAAGCCACCTTCTTTGAGACTTTGTTCAAATAATTTCTTCTAAGTAGGCATTTCACTAATTAATCTATACTGCTTCCAAATCCTCCTTCTTGGGGGTGAGGAGGTGTTTTTGCTAAAGGAAGCATCACCATCATGTAAATACATTTTATAGTTTTACTTATTTCTCACAGTTGGCCCAGAATGCAACCTCTAGTGAAAGAAGAATTTGTCTTTGTTCTGTATTGCATCTGCAGTAAGTCTCTGACACAAAGTGATATGGCACATTGATACACACTACATACCGTAGGATAAAATCAATATCTGAACTACTTTTTTATAACTAACCATCAAGTCTATTTTCAAATTCATTCTCTGTATAGTGCTCTAAACCACAAATACAAAACTACCTTAAATTTTTCTTTGTTACATCATTCCCTGCTTCTATCAATTCCTACTGATTTCTAACTCTCAATAATATTTGTGATGTATAGATCCACATGTCTTTTAGGGGTGTTTTTATTATCAAGTAATAAAATACTTTTTTGTTCATATTTTTTTGTACATATTTTACTATGTATCCCAGAGTCACCTAGAATTTGCAATGTAACCAAGAACAGCTCAAATTCTGGAACATTTTGCCTTCCTTGGCCTCCTTGCAGGAGTGTACCCACCACATTCAAGTCTAAGTCTTTTAAGGTCTGAGTCAGAAGAATCTCCTACATTGCCTCCTTGCCTCACACTGTACACAGGATCTTTCTAAAATTAATTATGATCATATAACTGGAAAGCTTAAAATCATTCACCAGCTCCCCAAAATGTTCAGGGCTAAATCCAAAAGCATTAACATAGCACTTTAGGCCCTTTAGAATCTGATTTTTGCCACTGTGTAAACCATGAAACTTAACCCACCAAAACCGCTTTTATCTGCCACATACTTGTCTCCACATCCTAATCTCTCAAAATTCTTTTATTTCCCAGCCAATTTATAAATACCTTAAAAAGAATTTTAACTTTAATATCAGTGTAAGATTTCATTATTGGCCCCAATTCATCATCCACTTTCCTTTATAAAAACTGTACTTGGTAACTCTACAGTAACACTGTGTGTGTGGATACATGTGTGTACAAGTTAGTACATATACACTAAGTGCCCAGGCAAGTCAAAGTTAGGTGTCGTCTTCAACTGCTCTCTACCTTATTTTTGAGACAGGGTCTCTCACTGACCCTATAGTTCACGATTTGGTGAGAGTGGCTGGCCAGCAAGCCCAGGAATCTTCCTGTTTCTGTCTCTACAGCACCGGGATTGCAGGCACACATTGTCAGAGCTGGCTTTTTATGAGGAGCAGCAAGCTCTTTTGATGACTTGAGTCATCTTCACAATCCACTAAATAGCAAATCTTCAATGTATGTAGTAAACACTTCCAAAAAATATTTGCAAGCATAAGCAATAACTTAAAATAGACATAGGTTCTTTAACTTAAAAAGAAAAAAAAGAGATTTGGAGACCTGAATTACATATCTTTACCTATTGTTCCTCTAAACAGTAACATTCTCTGAAATACTGCTTTCTACTGTGTTTAAGTCTAAAAAGGAATATTAAATTAGGAAACAAAATACTTTTTTTCATAGTCAGCCTCAGAAAACTTAGTGACACCATATTTCAAAATAAACTAAAGGGGCACTAAGTGTGCAATCCAGTGCTAAAATAGAAAGTAACATGGGCCAAGTGTCCATCCTCAGGACAAAACAAGGAAAAAAAGCATGAAAACCACTCTCAAATTCCCCAACAACTTATATTCAATGAGAATTTTGCCATTTAACCCTTTTACAGTTACATTTTATTTAGTTTATGTGTGGTATGTGCACATGCATACGTGCTTGTCAGGGTTGAAGGACAACTGGGAGCCATCAGTTCTCTTCTTGCACATCAGCCTCTAAGATCAAACTCAAGTCATCAGGCTTGGTAGCAAGTGCCTTTACCTGTTGAGTCATCTCTCTGGCCCCATTTAAGTTAGAAAAGAAAACTTGACTTTCTAGTACAAAGTAATAAATTAGCCTCCAATGAATCTGTGAAAAACTAATACTGTCTATCTGCAATACCCTGTTTACCAGCAGCTCTTAACTCCAGCAGTCTATAGCAAGGAAAACCATCCCTCCCACACTGCTAGCAAATGACCTCAATGTGCACTGATCACACTGTAATACAGAATGATTTATAAACTAAATTTGTGTACAATGTTGAGGGAAAATGCTCTAAAATAGGATTCATACTTTTAAGATTCTTATATTGAAACCAATATTCTAGTCACAGAACACTAAAGGACAAAGAATTTTAGGATACTACTTACATACTATCAGCATGGCCTCTTTCAGAGAGAAATGTTATCATTTCTAGTATCATCCTATGAGATACCTACGGTTAGCACCAAGGAAAACGAACAAATGTCTATAACTACAATGACAAGCCAAGGAACTTAAATTGTTAGTTACTCTGAAGGAAAATGAAGACTACTGTTTTTTTTCTACTTACCAATAAGGCAGGATTCAGAGATCAAACCACAATAATTTTGTTACAGAAATGTTCGATTATATATTGAAATTAAATAAAAGGGTTCTGTTTGTTTGTTTTCCATATTTTTCTCTATGTGTGTGGACTTTGAGCATGCCATGGTACACTTGTAGATGTCAGAGGTCAACTTGTGGGTGTTAAGTTTTTTTTCTTTCCACCATGTAGGTTCTGGGAATCAAACTCAGGTCACCATCAAGCTTGGTGGCCAAGTGCCCTTACCTGTCAAGGTAACTCACAGGCCTCTAAAGAATTACTTTCTAAGATAAGCCCCCAACACACACACAGACACAAAAGGGAAAAAGCAGACAACAATGATTACTTAAGATCAAAGTTAGCTCCTCTAGAACTAGATGTAGTAAGAGGCATATATCTATAACCCCAATACTTGGGAAAAGAAAAGAGGGGAATAAAAAGGCACCCTAGGTACACAGCAAAACGTTATCTTAGAAAAGCAAAGATGGGGCTGGAGAGATGGCTCAGAGATTAAGAGCACTGATTTTCCTTCCAGAGGTCCTAAGTTCAATTCCCAGCAACCACATGGTGGCTCACAACCATCTGTAATGAGATCTGGTGCCCTCTTCTGGCGTGTAGGCACGCATGCAGCCAGAACACTGTATACATAATAAAGAAATCTTTAAAAAAGAAAAAGAAAAGAATGAAACTCAGCTCTTTTATTATAAGTTTTTGTTTGCTTGATTTTGAGTAGTCTCATTATGTCTCTCAGACTAGCGCTGAACTAGTCATGTAGGCTGGCCTCAAAGTTGAGATCTTCTGCTTCCAATTTCAAAGTATCAAGATTACTGGCTAACAGGTGTTTGCCACCATATCCAGTTTGCTAGAATGGATTTAATTAATATAAACACTCATGTAAGTGTGTGTGTGCATGTGTACATGCACATGTGCCCGCATCAGAGTGCGTGCATGCGTGTGTGTGTGTGTGTGTGTGTGTGTGTGTGTGTGTGTGTGTGTGTGTGTGTAGTACTAGGAAGTAACATACCTGTTTTTTTCACTTGTCTTAAGAAGTTACAGAAAAACAATCTTTCATTTTGCTGGTAGAGAATTTGAGGATCAAAGAGGGTTACGTGACTTGGTTTGTTATTTGTTTTTATTTTTGAGACAGGGTCTCTTTAAGTAGCCCTGGCTGTCTTGGAACTCAGTATGTAGACCAAGCTAGCTTTGAATTCATTGAGATCCATCTGTCTCTATCTTCTTAGTGCTGGCATGAGCCACTACACCAAGATATGATCTTTTAAATTCTTAAAATTAGGGCTGGGGATGTAACTCAGTGGAGCAGCAGTAGTATAGCATATGAAATCCTGATCAATCTCCAAGATTGATCAAACGATCCCACTCCCCACAAACATGCATGCACACATGATAAAATTAGGTAAAAGAAGTGCTGACTTAAAAAATAAATAAGACATAGTCATCCTATTAAAAATAGGCAGAGTCTGATATTTTCCCAGAGAGAATATATAAGCAGCCAATAAAAAATCATGTTCACCAAAAGTAGTGATTAATGAAATACAAATCAGAAATAAACTAAGATACCACTTCACACCAACAAACATGATTATTAACAGACAACCAGTAAATAACAAGCATTGTTAAGGATGCAGTGAGACCAAAACTCTTATATTGCTGATGAAAATGCAAAACACTACAACCACAACGGAAAATAGCACGGCAATTTTCCAGATAATTAAACTTAAAATTGTCATATTATCCAACAATTTCACTTCTGAGTACTTAACCACAAGAATAAAAAGCATGGACCCAAGGAAATATTTGCACACCAGTGTTTATAATGAATAGTCAAAAGGTGGAAATGACTCAGATGCCAGTCAATAAGAGGACACACAAATATACTCTACCTACACCATGGATCATTATTTGGTCTTTTTTAAAAAATCTCTCCCATACTACAACATGGATAAAATTTGAAAATATGCCAAATGAAATAAGTGAGACACAAAACAAATGTTATACAATTTCATTTATATGAGGTGCCTGGAACACTCACAGAAAACAGAAAAGTTATTTGTCAGGGACCAAGGTGTGGGAGAAAAGGAGTTACTATTTTATGGGTAAATTTTCAGCCTAGGATGATGAATAAGTTCTAGACTGATAGTAATGACAGATGCAGCACAATGTCAATTTCCTTAATGCTGGGGAAATACTGAGAAACAGCAAAATTACTAACTTTATTATGTGTTTTATAATATTTTAAACTTAGTTATCTTAATTCAGAGATACTTGTATTCTATAAATTCAATAATTTTGTTTTATTTTTCTAACTTTTTGTTTATTTAATTATAGTTTTTATTGTTGTTTGGTTGGTTGGTTTTGCTTTGCTTTGTTTTTTTGAGGCAGAGTCTCACTCTGTAGGCCTCACTGTCCTGGAACTCATGTAGACCAGGCTAGCCTCAAACTCACAGAGATCTGACTGCCTCTGCCTCCCAGTGCTAGGAAAGGCGTGTGCCCCTACGCCCAGCTAACAGTTTTTAAATTTATACATTAAGGTTGGCCTGTGCCACCGGCTCAAGTTAAGACACCAGCACCGGTAATAATGTTCATGTTTGTTTATTATTTATTCATTCATTCATTCATTCATTCACTTATTTATGTATTTATTTACTTACTTATTTATTTATTGGGTACAGCATCTCATGCAGCACTGGCTTGCCTCAAACCCACTTGTACTCAGCCATAAACTTCTGGTCCTCCAGCCACCTCCCCCCAAATGCAGGAGTGCTACAGATTGAACTTTGTGCTGTTAGGCAAACACTCTACCAACTATAGTCCCAGCCCTACTATCAGTAATTTTTGGACATTCTCCAGATCATTTCCACACTTAGACAACTTTGCAAACCACATTAATCAGCAATATCAGACATCCTTAATAAATCTCCATGAACAAAGGAGCTACACTAAAATACCATGTATTCTGTTTATTTCTACACATTTAGTGAACACAATACTGAACATATAGTAAAGAATCCTTAGAGAGCAACAGTTTACAGTTCACAGCTTGAAATTTTCAATGCTTTCTTTCTACTATTCTTTGTAAGTATTCTGCTTTTACTACTTACTATTACTTTTAATAAAGATATAAGTGTATGAAAAATAACAGGCTGCTTAATAGGGCTTAAAATTTTTCTTGTTTTTCATGTCCTATCAGCCCCAATCCTTTGTTCTGAGCAGCCTTGTAGAAAGGAGTTGCTGAACTGCTCTGTGCTTTGTTTCATTACTTGTAAAGCCAGAAAACTAAAAGGGTTGTTTTAAGGTTTGCACTTATGCCAGGGAGTGGTGGCACACGGTTTTAATCCCAGCACTCGGGAAGCAGAGGCAGGTGGATCTCTGTAAATTCTAGGCCAGGCTAATCTACAAGAGCTAGTTCCAGGACAGGCTCCAAAGCTCGAGAAGGAAAAAAAAGGATTTCCAGTTACATATAATAAACTGTAAGTCTGAACAGTGCTTCATAGTCCTACTTAGGTGTCCTCTAACTCTCTTTCTCATTTTGAAAAAAAACAAAGGTCTCAAAATTATTAGTATCTAAAATCATACTTGAAAAAAGATGAGTCAATACTAAGACTTATAACAGAAAATGGCAGTGGGGGGGGCGGAATCAGCAAAGGGGAAAAGTCATTTTTTAAACTTTAATTTTTCTCAAAATATTCCTGAAAAAAAGATGAAAATGTTAAAAGCTATACAAATCCTAATGATTCAGCCAGGTGGTGGTGGCACACGGATTTAGTAGGCGGAGGCAGGTGGAGCTGTGAGTTCAAGGTCAACTTGGTCTAAACAGTGACTTTAAAAAAAACAAAACAAAACAAAACAGAAAATCTGTCTCAAGAAACCAAACAAAGAAATCCTAATGATTCAAGTGCCAGAGCAAAATCCATCAGGGTACAAGTGTTATCGTGTAAAATCAGATTTCATAAGAACAAATCAGTTTAGAACAAGTACAGAAGGGGAAAGTTGGACAGTCTCAAGTAGCTAAGGCAAATTGGCAGTGTATACCCTGATATGGGTGGGTACCTTTGGGACTCTACCATTCACTCACTCACAATGGAGGACACAATTAGTTCCAGGAGACCACCAGGTATTAGCTAATAACCAACAAACACTAACAAGTTAAGTTAAAGCCCTAAAAATCTAGTTGTTAGACAATCACCATATAATTAGAATCATTTGGACTATGGCCAATCCAAATTAAGGTATGTTCTGAGTCTAAAAAAAAACCACAAGATTTCAAAGACCTCACACAAAAACATTAAACTATCTCAATGGTATCTCGTAGATTTACACTCTAAAATGTATTTCAGGTGCACTGAACTAAGTAAAATATTATTAAAATTAGTTTCACCTGATTTAGATTTAGGCTTTGTATAAATTTTATCTATTGTATACACACATCCACCTAAGCCTATCAAACACATTACTGAACTCAATTAACAGTCTAACAGAAAACTTAATGTGGTTTACATCTTATTTCTCTATGCTACCCAAGAGGATACAAAGAAATAACAGTAAAAAAAAAATATAGCAGGGGGCTGGAGAGATGGCTCAGTGGTTAAGAGCATTGCCTGCTCTTCCAAAGGTCCTGAGTTCAATTCCCGGCAACCACATGGTGGCTCACAACTATCTGTAATGAGGTCTGGTGCCCTCTTCTGGCCTGCAGACATACACACAGACAAAATATTGTATACATAATAAATAAATATAAAATATATATATATATATAGCAATGCATGCCTAGAGACCCAGCAATGAGGAACTGTAGAAGGATCTTTAGTTCAAGTACATAAGCATGACACTCTTTCAACAAACAATGACAGGCTGGGCGGTAGTGGCGCACGCCTTTAATATCCCAGCACTCGGGAGGCAGAGGCAGGCGGATCTTTGTAAGTTCAAGGCCAGCCTGGTCTACAAGAGCTAGTTCTAGGACAGGCTCCAAAACTACAGAGAAACCCTGTCTCGAAAATCCAAACAAACAACAACAAAAAAAACAAACAATAAGAATAACACAAAGCAATACCTCTCTTACTTCAACTTTTCAGAGGTAGTAAGATATCCAAAGAACAAAGACCATCCTAAACCTATTAACTGCTACTAATTCCATTCCAGCAGAGATTTACATGTCATGGTGCTTATTTTTAATTAATTTTGAAGATCAGGAGATAAAGTAAAAGCCATGTGAAGGAGTAAAGTTTTATTACTGCAATTTAAAGCATATCCTGCTGCCTACTGATTTAATAATAAAAAAAACTTGACCAACTGTTTATATAAAAACACTAGAAGCACTGTTTTAATAATAAAGACAATACCATCCAAAAGAACTTTCTACAGTGATAGGAATGCCCCACTTCTGAACTGCCACTATACAGAACAGGTATCTGAAATGTACCTTCTGAGCTGGGCGGTGGTGGCGCACACCTTTAATCCCAGCACTCGGGAAGCAGAGGCAGGCGGATCTCTGTGAGTTCAAGACCAGCCTGGTCTACAGAGCTAGTTCCAGGACAGGCTCCAAAGCCACAGAGAAACCCTTCTCGAAAAAAAAAAAAAAAAAAGAAAGAAAAAGAAATGTACCTTGTGAAACTAAAATATTTTTTAATTTAATTTCAATATATTGGATCTAAATAACAAAAAGTAGCTAGCATATTGAACAGAATAGGCCTAAAACATCTATAAAGAAAAAAAAAAGCACCCTAATATTCTTTCATTTTTAGGAGATAAGGGGAAGTTATGATGAGATTAAGTCTCACTATGTAGTCTAGGTTGATCTTGAACTTCCAGCTTCAGTCTCCAGAGTACTAGAATTACAGGAATGTGCCACCATGCTCAGCTTTAATATTCTAATTATAATAATTTGCCACAAGTGCATGAGGTAGTCCTCTCCTTACCCAAAAAACAAAACCAAGAATAATCTTAATCTTTGTGGATCAGGTAAAGACACCAGATAAGAACATACTGAACCACAGATTTGATCCTATGTTCCTTTTGTTTTATCTGTAGTTAGCAACTATTTATTCTATCCTGTATTTATACATGAATACCTGTGTGTGTGCGTGTGTATACTCATGTGCATGCACATGTGCATATGTTCTTATAATAATCACTCTATGATGCCTTTTAAAATTGGGGCTACAGATAACTATCATACATAAAGATGTCAAAAGCCCAAATTAGCAATTTTTTTCATTAAAAATTGATGTATCTACAGCTGAAGATATGGGATAAGATTATAGTATACGTAAAATTAAATAGTAGCTAAAATCAAATACTATCAGATATAGCAGATCCTGCCTGTAAACCCAACATTCTGAACCCTGAAGCATGAGGATCACCACAAATTCTAAATTAGTCTGAGCTACAAATTCCATACTACTGTATATAATCTCATCTGCTACTTAGCAAAATCTCTTATGGTAATATACTCCATAAGACGTAAAATTAGTTGTCTCAAACAAAAGTTGCATACCAATATCATTCTATCCTGTATACCTTACTTGAAGTGCATTTAAAACGTGCTAAATTAGGGTTCGGGGAGATTGGCTCAGTGGGTTAAGTTTATTTACCATCAAATCTGACAGTTTGAGTTCTGTTCCCAGGAGCCACAAGATAGAAGGTAAAACTCCCAAAGATGTTCACTGACCTTTACAGGTGTGCTATGTGGGACAAGAAGGCCAACAATCACATATACAAATAAATAAATGGGTAAATGAATAAATGAACTTTTTTTTTAATGTTAAGGCAGTGCAGTGGGAGCTACCTATAATACCAACTAATAGGAAGGTAAGAAAGTAGATTAGTTGAACCAGGAGTCAGAGGCCACTCTGGACAACACAATGAGATGTGGCTCCCTCTCCCCCCAAAATTTTGCCAAATATACAAACTTAATTGCCCACTTAGCAATACAGTTATAACAGATAAAACATGACAAAAAACTTAACCAAGCACAAACTCAGTAATATTCTTACTCGAGACAGTCTTACTCAGATGTTCAAGCATCAAAAGAGTGGGAAGTCGCTGGTTCTTATAACATCTATTTGCTTATAATCTTGTTTTGTTGTTTTTGTTTGTTTGTTTGTTTTTTCGAGACAGGGTTTCTCTGTGGCTTTGGAGCCTGTCCTGGAACTAGCTTTTGTAGACCAGGCTGGTCTCGAACTCACAGAGATCTGCCTGCTTCTGCCTCCCGAGTGCTGGGATTAAAGGCGTGTGCCACCATCGCCCGGTTTTTTTTTGTTGTTTGTTTGTTTTAATGTATCAAAACTCATATTGACCAATGAGTTCTGGGTTGCAAAAGAGGATTTATTTTTGCACCTGTCTTACCTGCCTTTGTCCACCAGCTGAACAAAAACATATACAAGTGCTGATATTTGCTTATAATATTACTAGCAAATTCAGACCCATGTACTACAGAATGATGCCTCGTATTTAAGATAAAATGCTAGACATTCTTTCATCCAATCATCTGAAGACTAATTTGTTTCAATTCTTAATTACTCTTACAAATTTAAGAGTCCTTTATACCTATCCTCACTGCATCACTAGAAGGTGACTCCATTTTTTTGTCACTCAGTTCCTGGAAACCACTAGACAATTAACTACTTCTATGTTCAGATTATCACAAAATGAGAATCTCCCTAGATTTACCATGTGGTGTATATGCCACAATTCCAACTCCTCCAGAAGCTGACACAGAAGATTTCAAGTTTGAATCCAACCTGGGTAACTTTGAAAGGCATAAAAATAAAAAATACAACAAAGTGCTAGAAATACAACTCAGTAAGGAGAGCACTTGCCTGTATGCAGCCTGGGTTTGATCCACAAAGGGGAGAGAGAGACAGACACAGAGATACAAGACAGACATGGACAGAGACACAGACAGTAGTGTGGGATGTGTGTTATCCATATACAGTATAAAAGCAAGCAAAGACATTAGACAAGGATGTCAAGTGTCGTACTCTATTTCTCTCCATCTTACTCCCTTGACACAGAGTCTCTCACTGCATCTAGAGCTAGGCTAGGTTGCCAGGAAGTGCTAGGTATCCTCCTATCTCCTCCTCCCCACCATGCTGAGGTTATAAACCTGTTCCAGATCACACCCAGTTTTTTACATGGGTGCTAGGATTTCAACCCAGGTGCAATAAGGACTCTTAGCCACTGAACACTATCTCCAGCCCCAAGAGAATCTTCGTACTGAAAAAGGCAGTCAAGTGTGACAGCACATGCCTGCAATCACTGCACATATGAGGCTGAGGCAGCATTATGAATCTGATACCAGCCCACAGTGGACTGCATAGAAAGACTTTGTTTTCTTGTTTGTTTTGGTTTTTTTTTTTTTTTGTTTTTAAAAAGTAAGAAGATAGAAACTACTTTCTCTTTTGTTAAGGTCAAGTCAGTTCACAGCATAAACATTCCTCCCTGACAACTTCATTATTCTTTTATAAAATGCTCATACAGGTGAGCATCCCTAATCCAAAAGTATCAGATGTTCTGATATCTGAAACTTAAGTTTCCTATGATTTGAAAACCAGCATTTAACTCATTTTTTTCTAGTTAAAATCAATTTTATACAACTACGACCACAAGTAATTCAAAACAACATACGATATTTCTAGTAATGAAAGTTTTAATTTAGCCTCCCTTCTCAATTAGGTAATCCCAATTAGGTAATCCCATGGAAAAACACTAGTGTTCTTGTGTAAATAACATATAGAATCTGTGTGATTCATGGAAACCTCCAACTATAAGTAGTATTGCCAATTATTAGCAATCATGTAAGAGAGATTTTCCTAAGAGAGATAAAGACATTTCCAGTATTTGCATGGCTAAATGAGCACATTCATTTCCCTCTCTACACCCATGAAACCTCTTCCATCTAGATAGTAGAGACATGGAGAATGGCAAAGAGATAGAAACAGAACCTGAGGAGCTAACATGGTGAAAATTGTAGTTTACTTAGTAAAGGTAAGATGCAAACTAAACCAAACCAAAAAAAGGCTCAGAAGTCGAAAGTATTGGTATGTATCTGAATGCAAGAGTGTAATGTGTAACTGAAAACAAAAGTAATGAAAATTCAAAAACTTGGACTCAGAAACTGATTTTATAATCTTCTAATAATTTTTAAAAGATTGATTTAAGCCAGGTGTGGTGGTGTACTTTAAATCCAGCACTCAGGAGACAGAAGCAGATCTCTTGTAAGCTGTAGGCTAGCTTGGTCTCCATTAGTGAGTTCCAGAGCAGCTGAATTACAAAGAGACCCTGCTTCAAAAACAAACCATCAAAGATGTACTTATTTTTGTATGGTGTTTTGCCTGCATATATATATATATATATATATGCACACCACTTGCTGTACTGAGCACCTGCTGCCTGGGAAGGCCAGAAGAGGGCATCAAATCCTCTCCAACTATAGTTTCAGATGGGTTTCAGTCACTGTGTGGGTGGATTGGGAACTGAACCTGGGTCTCTACAAGAGCAGTAAGTGTTCTCAAGTACTGAGCTCCACCCCCCCCCCACCTTTCAGGATCAGGTACTCAGAACAGATTGACAAAGCTGAAGGGAACTATTTTAAATAAATTAAGTACAAATATAAATTATTTAAATGAACTCTCTTAACTTCCAGCAATCTACAAGAAAAAGATTACTAATCTTCTATAGATTCTACAGTAAGCTATTATTACAACTGAACTGTAAGATAAGATAAAATACAATACAGACATTCAGGATTTCAAAAGTACTGCTTCCAATGTACCCTTTTCAAGAGAAATTATTGATGAACAACCATCACCAGAACAGAAAATAATAGTAACAACAGAAGTTTGAAGGAAATGGCTTAGCAGTTAAAGTACTTCCAGCAAAAGCAAAAGGGACAGGGACTCCACAGCCTCCAGAACGCACACATCTGCCCCATAATGTCGGTGCTAGTGATTCTAATTTAGGGAGTTATACTTACTTGCACAGCAGGCTCTCAACCCACTTTTCTTCTTGTAAGCTCAGAGTGGTAATGCTTCTAAAAAACAGCTACTTGCTTCTCTCAGTATAACTAATGTAAACCTGGTTTCCAGAAAGGAATTGTCTTCTGACAGTCAACGCTCCTTATTTCCTATTTCCCTTCCATTTCCTGCCTGCAATCTTCTGTACAGTGGGAAGGCCAATACCAAGAGAGACCACAGGGTTGGGGAGGGGCGAAAGGTGGCAGAGCAGAAAAATCTGAGTCCCTACAATGGTTTGGTAATTATATCTTCCTATAATTCGGAGGAGAATGCATCCCTAACTTTTATAATTATAATTATTTTGTTAACAATAAAGATTTGTCAGAGTTGGGGATACAACTCAGTTGGTAGAGAGCTTGTGCAAGAACCTGAGTTTTGACCCCCACCACTTCATAAAACTGGGTACAGTGGCACATGCTATGATCCCGGCCTTGGAAAGTAGAAATAAGAATGTTGTATATACACAGCTGCACAATAAGTTCAAGGCTAGCCTGGGCTATGAGAGTCCTGATTTTTAAAAAACAAAACAAAAAAAATGGTTTAAAAATAATAAAAGTCTGGGAATTTTCACATAAAAAAAAAGAGCTTTTATTTCTCCAGGCTTATGAACTCACCCATCTACTAAAAAACAACTTGAAAAAACTTCAGATACACAGGGGAAACCATATGAAATGACAGCTCCTGAAGCCTAGACAAAGAATTCCAGGCAACTAAAGACTGCAGAGAGTGGGGAACAGACTTCCCTCCCCAGGGAAGAGCACATCAGCTAGTTACCCAGCACCAGACAGTCAGCCCTGGAGACATACATACATGGGACATACAGACTGAGCAGACTACATTAACATTTTTTAATGCACACACACCCCAACAACAATTAAAGAAAAAGAGTCCATGAATTTAAATGACAACAAGAGAAGATCTCTGTGACTTTGAGGCCAGTCTGGTCTACAGAAGGAGCTATACATAGAGACCCTGCCTCGAGAAAACCAAATATATAAAATAAAAAAATTAAGAGTAGGGAATTTGGAGACTGGAGATGGCTCAGAAGAACACTAGCTGCTCTTGCAGAGGACCTAGGTTCCATTCACACCTCCCACATGGCAGCTCACAACCATCTTTAACTCTAATTCCAAAGGATCCAACAAACCCCTCTTCTGGGCTTCTCAGGCATCAGGTGCTCACATGCTATATATACATGGCAGACAATCATTCATACACATGAAATAAAAATAAATAAATCTTTAAAAATTTCCGGGCGGTGGTGGAACTAGCTCTTGTAAATCAGGCTGGCCTCAAACTCAGAGATCCATCTACCTCTGCTTCCCAAGTGCTGGGTGGGATTAAAGGTGTGCACCACCACCGCACGGCCCACAAGAAAAATACTTAAGCAGTTAAAGAAAATGGATACTTAAGAGTATTTGCCAACGTTAACTTCAGAACATTTCTGTATGATATTAACTCATTTTATTAAGCATCTCATAAAATTAACAAACATCAATTATCAAGAGGCGAGTAAGATGGCTTACCTTTTATTTATAGGTTTTTCATCTTTCTCATACGGTTTTACAAACCACTTGCCGATTCGTACAAAATTTCTGTTCATTAAACACCTCTCCAACAGATTGTGAACTGCCTTGAAAAGCAGAGTACGGCATTCATAGGAAAGGCCATTCTCCCACACTCCATCTTCCTCTTCTACAGAAAACAATGAAGTAGAAAGTACACAAGTGAGACTACATCTACTCAGAGATCAATGTCTATGTCCACAGCCCTCTCCTTTACCTCAGAATGCAGAGCTGCAATCTTTCCATCTCTCAATCTGTATGTGTGGGTGTAGTGGTGGTAGTTTTCTTGTTTGATTGACTGTTTTTGAGAGTCTCACTAGTTAGCCCAGGCTAGTCTGGTGCCTCACAGCAATCCTGCCTCTACTTTCTGAGTGCTGGGCTAACAAACCCACACCACTATACTTGGTGTTAAACATCTTTAAACATCAAAATATCAGCTTTCAAAGATATTATATAAAATGCCTAGGCACTCTACAAAGCCGCCTAAAAATTATTTTCCACAATATAAAATATGGTAATATCATAAACATAACTTCTTTTCTATATTTTAAAAAGGGTATTTGTTTGTAAAACCAGGAAAATGTTAAACATAACACTATAATGCCTGTTTCTAAACTTGCTCACTTGTTACTTTGTCCTAATTCCTCTAATCATTTAACCTGAAAGGGGGGGGGAGAATCTAGCCAGTTAATAATTAAACTCAGAATATTTCATGACTGTCAGCATTCTAATCTATGACTCAACTACAAAACTAAGTGACAAATACAAAGAGTTGCTGCCACTACGTCTAACAAGCAATGTGCTAATTATCAGACTAGATCTCATTTCAATGACTCACATGATTATTCAATATAGGAGGAAAAATATGAAGACTCAGATTTTTAAATGGCATATCAGTCACATGAAATAATGCTCTTAACTGACTACACAGCTTCAAATTCCCCACTAAATCTATTAGTCACTCCAAGTTAACTTGTGAGGTGGGGGACAGAAATCAGTCATTGGTAAGCCTCAGTTCAAACAAAATTCACTTTCATCTATCACAAAATATTCAGTAAGAGTAACAAATAATGATAGATACCGCTTTAGCAGCTTACATTTTATTTTAAATTATTAGTCCAAATATATTCAAGGATCTTCTAATAAAATTTATCTTTATATAACCTTTCCTTTTCTTTTTGGTCCAGCTGGCCTGGGGCTAACTACATAGACCAGGCCAGCCTTGAACTCTCAGCAATCCTGTCTCAGTCTTCCATTACTTAGTGCTTGGATTATATATGTATGAGCTGCCACACCCAGCTATAAACATTTTCTACTTATGTATCATCATCTTTTTCCCCCCTTGAGACAGGAGCTGGCTCTGTAAGGCAGGCCTTGATCTCATGATCTTCCTGCCTCAGCCTCTCAAGTATTGGTTACAGGCCTGTGCCACCATGTCTGGCTTCCATTCAGTTTTCAAAACACACACACACAAATATTTCTCACTTCACAAACATACATACTGGACCCATAAAAAATAAAGTTTACTATGAACTTCTGAATAAGAACAGAGAGGCACTAAGAGTGACACACAGTTTATATACAGAATGTCTTACAACAAGTGGACAGAATAAACATTAACTAAAACCATAATGACAGTGGACTTTAACTGCACTGGAAACTGCCACTACAAAGGTTAATGCTGATTTTATGTTTTCTTTCAAGTGTTCTTTCCTAACTCATTGTCAGGTCTTTCAAAGCAACTAATACGGTTCCTCTACAGAAAAGCAAAGGAAAATGGCAATACTTTAAGGGTTAGAATAAAGTAATTTAAGTAGAAAAACTTCACATTCAGTTATGTTAGAGATACTTATCTACTTCCACTTAAAGCTAAAATACTTATAGGTTTCATCTTATTAAAAAGATATTCTCTTAGAGAAAAGGAACTGGCACACAGTGATTTCACTTATTAAAGGTCTAGATCGCAAGCATATGAATGAGCTGATGAGACAAAAAAAGGATCCATCTTTTAGCTTAACAAGTAGACTCCTGATTTCAAAGTCAAACAGCTTCATTAGAAGTTTTACTTCAAATTATATGACAACAGTAATAGAAATACACATGTTCCTAATTCCAAAAGAAATGTGTCAGGAACTGCTCCCGATTCTCTACCTGTTCAATGTTCTTTATTAGCTGACACCTAAAATCCCTAAATTCTAAACAACACAAAGGTTGTAACATTTGATTTATGTAAGTAGTCATTATCAAAACTTATTCCCTAACTACTCCTAAGTTTTAATAGGAAGACATAAGATATACAGTTATTTCTGCACACAACTAAGCTACAAGTTCAAATAAATTATTCATTTAAAGCTTAAGAATAATTTACCTTCTTCTTACAGTTTAAAACAAGAGCATTAAGTACAAAGTTCCAATTCACTAAAAGCCAATGAAATAGCTCAGCAAGTAAAGGTACTTGCCACCAAGCCTAACTGGGTTTGAACCCTAGGACTCATGCGGTATAAGGCAAGAATGGACTCCCACAAGCTGTCCTCTGACCTCCACTCAGACATACATAAAATAATAAATATAATTTGTTTGTTTGTTTGTTTTGCAGGACAGTTTCTCTGTAGCTTTGGAGCCTGTCCTGAAACTCGCTCTGTAGACCAGGCTGGCCTCGAACTCACTGAGACCCACCTGCCTCTGCCTCCCAAGTGCTGAGATTAAAGGCATGCACCACCACCACCCAGCTATAATTTAAATATTTAAAAAAGGCTGTTTAACAGATTTACGAACTGTCTGCAAGCTTAAAACAAAAATCTTTAGAAGAGCAAAAATTATAATTCTTTATAAATTTTTACATAAAACTGTGGTTTTATTTTTAAAAATTAATTTCGGCTAAACCTATGCTAAGAATACCAAAATGTGGTTTAGAAATAATCAGGGCCGGCAAGATAGTGCAGTGGGTGAAAGTGCTTGCTGAGTTCAATCCTCAGAACTCATAAAGCTTGAAAGAAAAACAATTCCACAAAGCTTTTTTCTGACCTCCACATGTGTGCCATGGCATGTGTGCCCTACACACACACACACACACACACACACACACACACACACACACACACACACGCACACACACATAAATATTAAAAAGAGAAAAGCAGTATTAATTAATTAATTCCCAAGGATTTCTCTCACAGCTGAAACTTTTCTCTAAAGAAACCCAACATGAACTTAATGCTTTCTGGAGTCTCTTGTCCCAAATGGTCAGAATTCTCACTAATACAAACAGACCTTCCAAGAGCAACTGGAATCACCTTTATCTACACAGTAAGCAACCAAGTAACTATTTCATTGCTAAAGAAATAATAGTGCCTAGTAAAACTTAATGAAAAGTCTAAAAAATTTGGGATGTTTTAGGAGGAATGTCACTTAGAAACAAAAGGTATATTGAGCCAAGTTTCTAATATTCTGATGTTGTGAAATGAAATGTTCTACACACTGTACTCAGATATGAGAAGTGAATGGCAGAACCAATCACCTAAGACAGTAACATGTGTCTCTTATCTTACACTAATTATAAGCTTCTTGAATCTCAACACCAACATTGTAACAAGGAAAGAAAGGAGTAGGGAATACATGTCAAGCTTTAGCAGGCACTTTAGAACTTAACCAGAGCCTAATGGAAAAATGTCTGCTTAATGCATTTAAATAAATGTTTTCTTCCCCTTGTATCTTTAACCCCCAGAGAAAACAAGGTTTCTATTCTGTTTCTAGTACTTTTCCATTACTATTGGTATTAGAGCTCTTAACCAGTGTTACTCGAAAAATTTTACAAATTATTTGTAGAATGTAACACAAAAGTTCAAACGCTAAAATCTGATTACCGTATGCTTCCCTGAGAACAGATTATAGTGGTGCCAAAGGATGTCATAGGTCATCAAAATAATAATAAATGGGGGAAAATCAGCATAAAAAGCTAATACAATCAGTACTCAATATTTTCCTCAAAAACAACATCCTTAAATATCTCCATGGTGATCAGCTGATATTTTAAAAAGGCATCTTTCCCCTATAATTTTGCGAAACGGCTAAAATGAAACATATGCCAATAAATAAGGAATGACTCAAAAATTAGCATGTTAGAAAATAGTACAGATTTCTTAAAAAAAAATCAACATGTCTAGATCAGTGTTTCTCTTAATTATTTTCAATTCATAATTCATTAAGTCAACAAATATTACTGCCTTAAGCTGTAGCATCAGTCACTTAGATCAAAACTTGGAAATTTATTTAAAACAACTTAACATGATGATTGTTATATGTGATATGATCAAAAAGATAACATTTTGTCGCCCCAAAAAAGGATACTATCACACAGCATACAGCAAATGAAGTCATCACTCGCAAAACCAGCCAATACAAAGAAAGGGGATAGTTTATAAAACAAAGACAGAAATGAATTAACTCTCCTCAGCAAGGCTTAGCTGTTTTCATGTTTATCAGCTCGGCTAAAAGCTGCCTTTTAAGGTTAAAGTCCACTACAATTAACGTCCTCTGATAAAAGCATCCAAAAATGAAATCTGGAACAATGACCCACTTAAGCAGCATGCATTTTGATGAGACGCTAATATAAGGAAACCATTTGGATATGTTGCTAAACTCCAGTATAGAGACCTCGAAAACCACAAGAAAGAACAAATATTTTTAAGCCTTAATTCAGTATACTCTTAACTTCAAGGAATCCAAGTTTCATCTCTCAAAAATTTTTTTCTCAACCAAAGTTTCATCGCAATCTACCTCATGATTTTTTTTTTAAGACAACAAATTTGAGAGAGGGAATTGTTTGGTTTTTAAGAATAAAAACCAATGGCAGCAATAAAATTCCAAATCTGAAGACACATTAAAAAGACACAGCAATGAAACTGAAACAATCTTGCTTTTTAAAACAGCGAACTACCTACCTCTAAAAGAGTCAATCAATCATACCCACTGGAGACTTGACAGGAGGAGCCAGTGAGCTAATATTTTCCCACCATCAACTTTAAGTCCCTGTCACTTATTATCACAAAACTACAAAACAACATTTAAAACTGTAACCAAAAAGTTCTTCCCAAATTCTTTTTCTAACAAAATAAGCCAGTATGGATTCAACTGTTCATTGTCCTAGTAATAGAATAAAAAAAACTCATATACTTGGCTTTAAAATTCAAGGGATGTTTTTGAACAAATGTCTTTCTGGAATATTATACTTAAGCTAATACCAATGAGCACAAACCCTTATCCAAAAATTAGTCTCTCCCAAATTACTTCGCAAAACAGTATCAAGTAAAATAAAGCAAAATAAGCAAAAATTCAAAATATGGAATAGACTGGTATATGTTTTATTTCTATTCATCAATTAAACTTAAGATGGTAACCCAAACATATGCTGAATGCTATGGGATAGAGAAGGTGAAATTTAACATACGTACTACGAAGCCTGACTAGAGTCTAGACTCTTCAGAACTGTCAAATCATGAAAAGGGAGCAAAGGAGGTTCCCTAAGAAACTGTCACAGTCTAGAAGAGCAAAAAGTGAGAAGGTAAGTAAATATCATGTGGCAACCTAGACTGGATTCTAAAAACAACAGGAAAAAAAGAGGTAAATATAAAAGACAACCAAGTGAAGTAAATAAACATTTTAATATCATTAACAATACTGATCTGTGAGTTGTGAAAAAATCCAATATCCTGATGTAGATATTAAGAATAAAGAAAGTTAACTGAGAGATGCATAGGCACGCGCTACACTATCCTGCCAACTTCTGTAAATCTAAAATTACCCAAAATAAAATTCCTAAAAACAGTTGTAAATGAGACAAAGTAGATAAAGGGACCACTCTCTGTGGTTTTGTTATTAAACATGTTAATGAAAAAACAATTCAGAGAATTCTAACCTTTACAAAATAAATGCCTTCCACTAGTCCTACCACCAGTAAGGAGGGCAATATTACCATAATCACAGATACTTTGGTAACAAGAAGTAGTAGGTGTTGAACCAAACAGAAGGACACTGCCTGAGAAGAGCAGGCTAAGCCAAATTAACTAGCAGCTTAGTTACCACCTGCGCCCTTCCTGGTCCTCTCTCCTCACTGCTACACCTCCACTTGGAGCTCAGGACTGCCTCCTGCAGCTGATGCCAATCCTACTGTCCAGCTGCTCTCTTCTCAGGGGAGCTTAAAAGAAGGGAACCGAGTGCCACAGATGGGAAGAAATGAAAAGGGTTAGCTAGAGCACAGTGGCGCACTAATTACCCCAAAAGGGAGGCAGACGGCGTCCCTGGAGCAAAGAAAGGGCAAGACAAATATACTCCATCTGAAAGACCTTATTCTTTAAGATATGTCTGACTTAAGTAACATTCTTAAGTAAATGACAGGTTAAAAAGAAGCTAAAACATTAAATAAATATCACTGACTTTGTAAATTAAGAGTTCAGGGCTAGCTTACTGTTTGGATCTCTTCCACTTTGATAAAAATGTTTAGTTATTCAACAGCATTCAGCAAAAACTGACAGCAATAAAAATTTGATATTCAAAAATACTTTCATCATATTCACAGATCAGTATCTGTATTAGAGTGCAGGTACTGTCATTTTAAAATTATGCTAAAAGTTGAGAGGAAAAATTTAAACTCTAACCAAGTTTTGCTTGAAAAAACACTTCTGAAAACCTAAAATCCGGAAGAAAAATAGCTACAGAGTGTTTTAACAACATACACTCAAACAGTTGACATTCTACATTAATAGGCTTTTAATTTTCAAAACATTAGTCTCACTGTGCTAAAACTAAATACTATGTATTTAAACTTAGCTTTGATTCCAAAAAATGTATTTCACAGAAAGGTTTGTTCAAGGCTGTGTAGGGCAGTACACACCTGTAACACCAGCACTGGGGAGGACTGCTCTAAATACAAGGCAACACAACAAAACTCAGTCTCAAATAAAAAAGTATGTTCAGATGCTGTACCAACGAAGACGACCAAAACCCATGAGTAGACTTACAATATTAATGTAATTTTTTGTGGTGACAAAACACTCTGAGCAACATTATAATTTTAACACTGATTGTGCTTGCTTTAAAATTTCAATTTAACAAGTTTCTAAGCAGTCTATCAACATTTTAACAATGATCCAGGGGTAAAGGTCAACATTAGAGCACTTGTCTAACATATACACATGGCCCTGGACTCAATATTCAGCACTTAAAAGAAAAACAAACAACCGACAAACATTTTAATGAGTTGACTGCATGCATCATTTCAAAGTTTAAAACAACTCTCACCTAGGTCAATGAAAGAAAAAGGGAAGTTGGTATGCTTCGCTTTTAGCAGAAGCAAAGAGCATCATCTTGTTAAAGGCATAAGGATATTCTGATACATATATAGACACCAAACGCATGCACTTAACAGATATATACTCATATCTTTTTACTATCTGCAACTATATTAAGATAGATGTAGCATGATCCTAGCACTGAAAAGAGGATCAGAAGTTCAAGGCCCTAACAGACTATGTACAACACTATCTCAAAACAAACAAAATAACAAACACATGGTAATACTTATAACTAAGGACTCAGTTCTTCACTAAGCATCCTGGGAAAGCTAGATGCTCTGCCATAAAACTGCACCACTCTCAACACTGAATAAAACACCTATTAAAAACAAAAAGTAATTAAAAAATATAACACATATGTATGAACATGTATGTTGACCTTAGAAAGTATTAGTTCAAAATAGAGCTATCTGGAGCCTGGTCTGATGGCACACACCTGTAATCCCAGCAGGAAACAGAGTTCAAGGCCAGTCTTGACTACATAGTAAGTTCAAGACCAGCCAGGGCTACATGACACCTGGATTATATTTTGTGCAAAATAAAACAGATCTTACAGTTCAAAGCCAGAAACCACAGAGTACTTTCATATAAGAAAGCTTTTTTTTTCATATGGCCTAAGGAGCAGCAGAGATGGCTCCAGGGGTAAAAGCACAGCCAGTCTGAGTTCGATTTCCAGCACCCACATAAAAAACCAGATGTGGCAGTGCATGTGTAACCCCAGCACTCCTACAGAAAGATGGGAAGCAGAGACTGCAGAACTGGTCAGAAACTAAAGGGACAGCTAGCTTGATAAGCTTCATAACAGCAGAAACAATCAGAAAAACCCTGTCTCAACAAGGTGGAAGGAGGAAAAGGACTCCCAAAGAGTTGTCCTCTGACCTCTGCACACACTGTGGTACACATATGACACCCACACGCCCTCCTCACACACAAAATTTTAAAGAACTTAAAAAAAAATTCAATTTAACTGTCAAAAATCTTACCAAGCTAGAACTTGGTTCCCCCAAGTATAGCACTCAAAAATTTGCTTACACTGAGTTTAAAGTAAACGTAACTTCGGTAATTTAATGAAGGTCTATAGTTTCTTTCTAAAGTACATTTGGCCCTAAAAGTAAAGAAAATAGAAGTAATACTGATGTGCTCACAATAAACTATGTCTGTACAACCTTTCGGATTAATGACCGTTGTCCTATAAAAGTTAAATAAGGTGGCACTTGTCTTGTTTAATATAATCTTTGATGAAGCTAGTAAGAGCCACTTTGCCCCTTAAAAATACAAACAAACAAGCAAAAACAGTGTATGGTTCCCTGGGTTAATAAATAATCATAAATAACATACAAATAACAATATACTTTTGAAAAATATGCCAGATAAAGTTACGTTTCGAGAACTGCCCACAGTGTCTCAGAAAAGAGAACAGGGTAGGACAGACTCAAAGGTAAGTTACACTTGGCTTCAAAAGTATTACATAACTATGAAAAGGCTTCCAGATCTCATTTTTCTTAGGTTAATGAAAATGCTTTCCCTAGGTACAAACTGCCAGTGAGAAATGAGGGAAGGAAGCTGGATGGTGGAAGAAGAAAGTATTTCAAAGTTTAAGTCTCCCATAATACACATGGATGATTTATGTAAAATAAAACAATCATGGTGAACTAAAACACTGAAACTGTCTTACAGTCTCACACTGACAAGGCTGTGCACATGCTAACACCATAATCTGTAACACCAAAGACATTTTGGGGAAAGTGTATAATGTTGTTAAGTCACATTTAAAAATAATAAGCTGCTTTTACCTGATAAGTCATGGTGAATAAGGTCAGCAAAATTGGGATCTTTACCCCACCAAAATATCCACAATTCTCTTCTTCCAGGTCTTTGATCTCGCCGCCAAACACCAAGCACATCTGCCTTAAGGCATCGACTAAAACTACTCAGAATGGGGTCTTCTTCTGTCACCGGAAACAGAACAGGGGCAGAAGGTGGGCCTTGCCATACGTATCTTTTCCACTTAATCCCTGTCAAGTCGGCCTGAAGGAAAGAAAACATGATTTCTATATCATTGTACATTCATTGAAGTAAAAAAAAAAATTTCACTTTAAAGTCCCTGATTTCATTAAAACAGCACTACTTTCAATGCATGCTTAAGATACTGAAAGACTATGACCAAAACAAACAAAAAACATTATGCAAATAATTCTAATACTTCAACCAGCAAAAACTTAAGGAAAAGAACACAAAACAGTTTTAAAATACCACTTAATAGCACATCTATAATACATACAATATCCCCGAACTTAATAAAGCTAAGTTAAACGATGATGTTAAACGTGTACTTCAGTACTGCACATTCAAGACTAGCTTTCCTGTCTGTCCTATGCTCTTTTCTAACTGGTCAGTCACGTTTGTTCTTTCCTGTCTGTCCCATGCTCTTTTCTAACTGGCCAGTCACGTTTGTTCTTTGGTGAACTGAAAATTAAAGACCCTTACTCCAAGTCTGTAAGAAGTCACGGCTCGAACAAGAAGACACCTGAACAATTTTCTAAAGAAAAAAAGCCTGTTAGTTCTTCACAAGCACACATCTTTAGGAAAAGAACCACTTCCAAGGAGCTGTCAGATTTGTGCTAATCTATCTTCAAAGAACCAAAGTGCCAAAAATAGATGGAGTTGGGGAAGACAGAAACGTTAAACCTGCTGCACATATTACTACATGGGAAGAGATGCTGATTAATGGACACTGTCAAGAAAACCAGTATATTCTGCGAGGCAGAAGTTAGTTAAAGATCCCCATTTACCATCGTGAAAGAAAATTCAACGAAGGAAATTCTGCAATTCTTTATTCTAACTTAAATGACAGAAAGCATAAGGTGCCAAAAATGAAACTGCTGATACATGACTGGCAGTTTACGCTTGCCAACTAGTTATGCTCCACCTACTTAATTCACCTACCTATGATAGACTTAATATTTCTCATCGCACAGGAAAAAAATGAAAGAGTCACTCCAACTTAAAATCATTGACAAAGCTCAGCTATCGCTAATTAAGGACTAGATATTTGCAACAGTTGGTACTTTTGAGAAAAGTCTTAAAAACTATTGGATATTACCCAACTCGGGCCAACCTACACAGTAGAACATTCCTACATCCAAGCGTCCCCAGACTCTTCAGTTCAATAAAAGGAGCAGCCAGCCCAAAACATTCTTAAAACGTAAGCAAAACAGACAAATATAGAACGTTTAGTGCGAAACCACAGTACCTCCTCCATTAGCCCCTCCACTCTCACAAAAACATAATGTTCTAATAAAAGCAAGACGGCTAAAAATTGTCAAAATGGCAAAATGTTTTCAAAGTTTAAAAAGAAAACATATGAACACTGTTTTTACACAAAGATCTGAAGTCACCCAGAAGGAAACTACCCGTGTTAGTTTAACTTATAAAACGAAGAGGGCTTTAATACGTAAGTTTTGAGGGGTCCTGTTTAAAGAGAAGCCCAATTAGCAGGGAAAAGCATAAAAGGGAGTGAAGTAGGGACAGTCACGGAAAAGTGTGAAAAAAGGATACAGTGTTCGATACGGGGGTCGGGGGGTTAAGCAAGAAACACGTAAGAAAATATTACTGTCCGGCCAGATAAGAAACCCAAGTTAAGGACAAGATTACGATGGGGGGGGGGATAAAAAGAGTCCAAGACAAGACTCTTCCAAGCGGAGTCCTGGCCGGTAGGACGCTGTCTCCCGGGGCGGCCGCAGAGGCTCGCAGGAGGCCGACTCCGGTGGGGCCTAGCCGGGGGACACCGGCATCTGGATGAGCCCCGGACCCCCTCCCCCACGGCCCAAGGGCGCCCGGCGCGGCCCCCTCCCCCACCGCCTGCGGCCCCCGCACTCACCAGGCAGAAGAGGTTACAGTGACAATCTTCCAGGCTGGCCCCGTTCGACACGAAGGAGGAACTCATCGTCCCTCACAGCAGCCGCCGCCGGCGCCACAACCCACCATCCGCCATTACCGCCGCCTCCGACCAGAGAGAGAAACACAGACACCGGGGAGGGCGGGGGGCGGTGGGGAGGAGGCCGCCGGGCCGCCCGCCCTCCCCGCCGCCCCCCGGCGCCGCCGCGGCCCCCGCCGCCCGGAGGCACCCAGCCGCCCGGGGCCGAGGCCGCAGGCGGGAGGGCCGCGCCGCGCTCGGCCGGCCGCCGGGACTGCGGAGTCCGCGGACGCGCGTCCCTCTCCGGAGCGGACGGGAAGGGATGTGTCTCCCTTCCACCCGAAAAAAAAAGATTAAAAAAATAAAAATAAAAAACAAAAAACAAAATTTCAGTTACACTGATAAATAGTCAGAGCCCGAGTCCGAGCGGGCCGAGCCCTGAAGCCCGGGAGGGTTCTCCCCGGTCCGGGGGCACCCGCCGAGGGGCGGGAAGGGCGAGGAGCGGCGGAGCAGCCCGGGCCCCCGGCCCGGCAGCGGCGATGTCCTTAAGCCCAGAGTCTCCTCGGCGGCGGAGGTGGTGGCGGCGTCTGAGGGCTCAGTCCATTCTCCGGCTGCGTCCTCGTGTTGTCTCTGAGCCAAGCCTGCCTAACGTCTGCTCTCCTGCCGCCTCACCGCCTGGACGCCGTAGTCTCCCCCATTTTGTGGGCCCAGCGGGCGGTGTTTTTCCCCCTTTAATCCGAATTCACGGGTTTTCCCTTCGCTTTAATGGCGGCCACAGGGACCAGCTCGCCCTCTCTGCTCGCCCATTGGCCGCCGTGAGGTCACGTGGGCCCGGGCTCCGTGGGGAGGGGGAGAGAGAAGGCAGTGAGGGAGGGCAGGGAAGCTTTCCGAGCCCCGGGGACCGGGCAGCCAGCTGGTGGCTACTAAGATGGCGCCATCTGCTGGATGCCCCGGTTAAGATGACCGGGGCTTGGCCCTAGCTTTCTCCTGGCTGGAGAATGTGCAGTACAGGAAGGCTCACTTCAAAATCGACGAGAATTACTTGGAAATCAGTTCGAATTCTTTGGAAGAGAAAGTTGGCAATAACAACAACAACAACAAAAAATTCCAGTGCATTCTCATTTATTCCATAAGGCCGCCGGGGTAGAGAGCAAAACTCTTGCTGGATGGAGATCAGCTTCAGCTGCTCTTTTTAAGAGTTACAATAATGAGGTAAAAAGGAAACAATATAGCCTTGTGCTTAATAAACTGGGAATAAAGTTCTGCTGTACGGGATTCGAAGCTAGAGCAGGTCTTTTACCTCCTGTGACTCAGTTTCCTCATCTGTAAAATGAAACAAACTTCATATTTGCTACATGATGCATTAATGCAACCTGAGCTCCCACCCTGTGGCTGGCACAGATAACAAGCACTGTAAAGACATACATTATTATATTGCCATCATTACTTTATATGGTTATTTCGAGGAGCACGTGAACTCTAAGAGTGAGAAACATGAGAATTGGGACCTTGCTTACAGCCATCCATTGCCTTAAAATGTTCCTAGCACACAGTAGGCGCTGATATTTGAAAACTTACATACGAATGATAGATAACATGAACTACATATGATAGTTGCCTTCCCATACAATCATTCTGGGCTGGTGTACACTTTAGTGTAAGAGTTCAAAATGTTTTCCTTGAGAGCTTTGAAAGGATTATAGGACGGAAGGAAGGAAGGAGAGAGGGAGGGAAAGAGAAAAGACTGCTTAAAAGTTAATGACACACAAGGCATGATAGGGCACGCCTTTAATCCCAGCCCTGGGGAGGCAGAGGCAGAGGGATCTCTGAATTTGAAGCCTTCCTGATCTATAGATCAAGCTCTAAGACTACATAGTGAGACCCTGTCTCAAGAAGAAAAGAGACAACAGGAGCTACCATAGTTTTATCATAATTATCTCTGTAAAATAGTGGATTCTTCAAGATTACTTTTTGAGCCACAGAATGAAAAGTATTTTTCACCAGGCGGTGGTGGAGCATGCCTTTAATCCCAGCACTCGGGATCTCTGTGAGTTCGAGGCTAGCCTGGTCTGCAGAGCAAATTCCAGGACAGGCTCCAAAGCTACAGAGAAACCCTGTCTCGAAGAAGGAGGAGGAGGAGGAGGAGGAGGAGGAGGAGGAGGAGGAGGA